>WNWK01004690.1:45000-115000 GCA_009830355.1 Cherax destructor
TGGAACAGAATTCTTCCTCCGTAAGCCATGCGTGTCGTAAGAGGCGACTAACATGCTGGGAGCAAGGGCCTGGTAACCCCTTCTCCTGTATATATTACTAAATGTAAAATGGGAAACTTTCGTTTTTCATTTTGGGCCACCCCACTATGGTGGGAAACGGCCGACGTGTTGAAAGAAGAAAGATATATATATACACATATATATATCAGATGATATCACAATATGCAAAACAACTACTGGGAAAAAATAGTGAAATTCCAAGCGCTTTCGAGATTTCTCACAGGTCCATGATAATGTGAGAAATTACGAAAGCGCTTGGAATTTCACTTTCTTCACAGTGGTTGTTTTGCACACACATTTTTTTGTGTGTAACAAATATTTAAAAAATCCTTCGTCTTTGCTTCAGTAATTATACAGGAAAGGGGGGTAACGAGCCCCTAGTTTTCATAGAAATTTAAACATTATGCGAATGCGAAGGATTAGGAAACAGAAAAAATAGCTTAGGAAAATACTAAATATAAGTAAAGGTGTGCAATATTTACCTGTCATCTTGCATGTTCAAGAGACAGAAAGAAAAGACCAAGAATCTTGACAGAGTGATCAACGTTTAACTGACTTTCTCTTCACACGCAAAATAAATTTATTGTCATCAATAGGAAGAGTTCACAGTCGTAATATAAGACAAAATATACCAAAAGAATGCTAGGAAACAGTAATTAGAGTAGTAGGCATTTGGAATGCGATACAAGAGGCGGCAGTCTGTGCTGCAACCACAAACTAAACACTGACGACGGGATTGCACCAGCTTAACTCTGCTTCTGTAACTAATAAGAAAACCCACACGCACGCACGCGCACACACACACACATACACACACACACACACACACACACAGACATGATAACGACATACAAAATACTGCGGGGAATCGACAAGGTAGATAGTGACAGGATGTTCCAGAGAGGAAACACAGAAACAAGGGGACACAACTGGAAGCTGAAGACTCAGATGAGTCAGAGGGATGTTAGGAAGCAATTCTTCAGCCATAGAGTAGTTAGGAAGTGGAATAGTTTAGCGAACGATATAGTGGAGGCGGGAACCATACATAGTTTTAAGACAAGGTATGATAAAGCTCACGGAGCAGGGAGAGCAGAGACCCAGTAGCGAACAGTGCAGAGGCGGGGCCAGGAGCTGAGTCTCGACCCCTGCAACCACAATTAGGTGAGTACACATGTCTTCGTCTCTCTCGTTCTTTTCCCCATCCTTTTCAACTCTTCTTTTTTTCTTCAACTTTTTCAATCCTCACTTTTACCTACTCTCCACCATACTCTCACACGCTTTGCATCTCTCTCTCTCTCTCTCTCTCTCTCTCTCTCTCTCTCACTCGGGAACCATTCTCAGGTTATGAGGTGCTGCACCGAGATGCCTGTAGCCGGGGTTATATTTGGAGGCTGCGAGAGATGAGTTATCTCCAGCTGATGCTTCCAAAATATGAAGTTTTTCCTTCCTGGAGGTCTTCTTCCATTTTCCTTTTTTTTAATCGAGGATTATTTATTACTGAATGTGAGTAATCAGCTAACAATCGAAAGATCCTTGTTTGAATCTCTAGCTGGGTAAGATATGTTAGCTAGTCTTACACCCGCAATCTCTGTTCACCAGCAATAGATACCTCAGAATAAGCTTCCTTAAAGAGAAATACATCAGCATTAAAAACTTAAAGCTGACCATAAGCTGTATTCTTCAGATATTGCCCACCACCCAACAATTTCAAGTTCATTAACTAGGTTAGAAAATTAAGAAATTTGTCCCAGCAATGCCTTAACCCAAAATGAGTCATCCATTTCATAAGATAAATCAGTCACTACAGTTTGAAGCCATTCAGAAGAAAATTACTCTAAATGTTTAATGGAAAATATTGTCGTACCATTTCAAAATTAAAACTAACAAAATGACACTTAAACACTTCATTGACAATGCCAACAGTCTTCCACGTAGGATGCACTAGTGTTTAATGTTTTGAAGCAGACCAAACGAGGCTTTCTAAGGTAATCGCATGGAAACCAAGATCAGAAATGGCCCAAGTAAAACTGAGCACACATGCCTGCACGATGCTCAGATCCTTACTTCTCAAAAGTCTCATTCATAACCTCTTAACCCTAGGTTATGTCATCATCTTCCGTCCACCCTGGTTTTATACACTTCTTGAAAAGTCTATCATGCTTCATCGTGGTTTAATAATAAACCATCTCAGCAACTTATCATGTCCTCTAAGTAGTACCTATCATAGCAACAAGCAAATTTCTCCACTACTTAGTCTTCGTATAATATTTCGCCACACACTAATCTTGGAGCTCGTCAATTCCGCCTCCAGCAGCCTCCTCGTTGCAACATCGAAAATACCATGTCTTACACCTTTTCAAAAATGCTAAACCACAGTACTCTCCTGTATTGCTCTTTTTTACATTCATTGACAAACTTCTTTCTTTCCACAGACTATTCAAAATACTAGCTACCTTCTTTCCCTCATCTATCAGCTGATTCTCCTAATCATTCATACTTACATCTGCCCACATACTCTTTAGGTCATTCCAGGATGCTGGGAATAGGTTCAATAATTTTTGTTCCTAGATTCTGTGTCTCTTTACCGTAAACAAGCTTTCAAAATTTCAGTCTGATCGAATGAGGCATTCTCAAGTTTTGAACGAAATATAATCGAAAAGTAGAAGGGAAAAAAATCAGGCAACCACTTAAAGGTCTCCTTTCGGGGATACCTAATTTAGATGTCGGTTAAAAGATATTATCACAGCATTAAGAAAAGTGAGTGTGCCCGTGCGTGCGATTATCATTTTCTCGCACTCATGAAACACTGCAGGTTATTGAGTCAGCGTCCCAGGAATGCCCGGGACGCACAAGCAGTTGTTTCCCAGGCATCCCCTCCCGTCCTTTTATTTTTGATCTTCAGGTAAAACCTAGATAGACTGAATAAGTAATTGCAACAGATAGTAAAAAATTCCCGCGAAAGGTTGAACTAAATGTCAGTGTGTGAAGCGAGAACATGACCAACATTACGCTCGACCAGCACTCATAGTAAGAGGGGGTTATAAGTTTTGCATCTGTTGTTACACCACTGCCTAAACAAAAACACTAACATTCGAATTTACAAACTTAGTACTTTATATGTAAAGAAGAATTAACAAATGTGTGAATGCAAAGCTTCTATATAAGAACAAGTAGAGTGGAGCACTGCAGCAGGCCTTTTGGCCCATGCTAGGCAGGTCAAATTCACACCTAGCCACACTTGTGTACCTGTGAAACTAATATTTAGCTAAGAAAATTTATAGCTTCAGTGATGCTACTTGGGAATTTGTTCCACTCATCTACGACTCTATTGCCTAACCATAGCTCCCCATATCCTTCCTAAATCTATATTTGACCATCTCACTTCTAACGATAGAACATGCGGATAAAAAGTATTGGAATTGGTAGTTCTATTATTCCAAACTCTCTCGGTCTATAACATGTCACTAGGTTGGTTGGCTGGTCTGTTAGGTTTAAATCTTATCGACTACACAAGGGTCATTAAAGCCGGCATGTAATCTGTACAACAGCCAAGAATACTGTATTATCTAAAATTGTAATGAACAAAAGTGAGCTTTTAGCACATTTATACGGTGCCAGATATATACCCATCTTTGTATTTACCTTTGCTGTCACTAGGTTTCCTGGTAACCTGGAGTACAGTGTACCACTCCCCCCAGAAGGGTTAATTAGTGAACAAAACATCATTGAACACTTAGGAGCAGTGTTCCCAGTGATTCCAGTCGTTTTCTAGACGAGAATTTTTTAAACGAGAATTTTGGATGACGGGCCTGACCGCGGGGGCGTTGAACCCCGAAACTCTCTCCAGGTTATCTCCAGGTATACACTGCCAAAAAGTTGAAATATGTAAGATTTATTATGCATGATGCTGTGTAATGCGAACATGCAAAATTTTCTGTCTTTCGAACGCTTGATTGGCTATGAATAAGTATTGATTTTTCCAACCATTTGTCAAATTAGTGTATTCTATTTTACTTAGTACTAAACTGGTGGAGGTCATTCAGCTGATGAGAGGTGGAGGGACACTCCATCTTATTGCGGCTCTGTCTTTAACCAATCAGACTGCTGGTGATCGCCTCATGTAAAGGTCAGTAATAGGTAAACTATAAATTATATAGCTGTTATTTTTTTACAATGCCACTATTACTAGATATTCTGGTGTCATTGGTGCCACATGTGTTGTCGATATAATTTCGTTCCACTCCCTGCCCATGCGCCTGCACGCTGACATTTCACTATACATTGAATGTAACTTCCTGACAGAACAATATTTTGGTAAATTAGAGAAGGAGAAAGACAAAAGCAGTGAGACTGGGTAATGGGGCGGAAATGTAATAACATCATCAAATAAAAATTTTCCAACCTATCATTCCACCAAAATTACTTTGCATTTGCTTTTTCTCTTTCTTCTCTCTCAGGCTATTTATTTTCATCCTTCTCCCCTTCACTATTGCCTTTCTTGCATCTCTTTTATCTCTACCTCATTCATAAGATAACTTGTACACTGAAGTGTTTGGTCATTTGACGAGAGGCTTCAGCTCCATTACTGCTTCACCATATTAACAAACTGCATTTGTCTCTGCGTGATCCGAAAAAGGTATCCCCAATATCTCAAAAACTGAATTCCCTCTACCTTAATGCTCGTAAAAAGAATAGAAGTGAAGTATAAGTTTATGTAGTTAAATATCAGCGTTGAAGATCTAAGGCAAGGAGTTATCGCCTGAAAATTAATATAATTTCAAAAAGACATAATAAATTGGCGACTATATAGCCTGAAACTAATTCGAACTGTTTACTAAGTAAGTTCCACCGACATTGAAAATATAAATTCAATCAGAAAAGTCATTCTCCAGATAATGCTCGGAATCCAATATTTCCATGTTTATTAACTAATTAGATAATTGGGAAATTTGCATCTTCACAGCCTAAACTTATAAGGTACCATCCTATTCATAAAATGTGTCAGCCGTTAAAGAGTGAAGCCGTTCAGAAAATATATATTTAACTAATCAAACAAAAATACATAATTTTAAAAATCAAATTGCCAAATTGTCACCTGCTTGTTCCAGTGACAATTCTAACCCTCTTCTAAGTAGGTCACACCGCTGTTGAAAGTTTGAAGTTGATCACAATTTCTAAGTTATCGCCTATAAACCAGTATCGGCAATTTTTCATGTAAGATAGACCAGAGGGCTCATTCGCTGCACAGCCTTTGCGGAGTGCGGGTGTGCTTGTTTCTAGTCCCTAGCGGTGGAGTTGAGAACTGGTAGTTTTCATCAACATGGTGGAGCGCTACAGACGACGTGTCAATACTGTCTGTATTGAAGTGTTGCAGGGCGCGATTTACACAAGCAACGCAGATGTTCTCCTCCCAGCTGTTTTGAGGGATTCTTTAGGGATATCCAATGAAGAATTATTTGGAATATCTCTCAACGGTTCGTCGAGGATTTTTGTCAAGTTTGCAGTGGCCAGCGCATATGAGCATGTGGTTGAAACGTATCAGGAGAAGAAGATTTTCGTCAACACGGGATTAGAGGTACGGCTTCGAGATGTGTCCCGGTACTACACTTATATACGGATTCGTAATGTGCCGTTCGAAGCGTTGGATGTTGATGTACGAGACGTCTTCAGTTAATTTGGTGACGTCCATGCAGCTACGGTTGGCTGGTGGACACAGGGGACTTATGCCGGGCTGCCAGAATGTTCATTTTCTTTGAAAATGATGCTCAAACGTCCGATACCTTCTTACGTCATGATGGATGAGTTCCGTCAGCAAGTCTATGTGACTTACACAGGCCAAGTTCGGACGTGTCGGCTGTGTGGATTACCTGGACATGTGGCGGCGGCATGTGATCGTCGGATGGGCCATCAGAGACATGGCGCTGCTGATCGTACGAGGAAGGATGATGTGGTGGTCGTGGATGCTATGGATGAGTCGCCACGGGAGAATATGAGCGTGGCGCCAAGTGGACAATGGAGTGACATTGTTGATAAGGAGGATGAGCGTGTACTAACGTTGTCACAGGTGACCCAGGATGAGGAGACAGCGGAGACAGAGGTAGTGGCTCTGACGGAAGGTTTGAACTTGGTTTTGTCTGCGCCACTTTTGGAGGAGTTTCCACTGTTGTTGGACAGTCCTGTGTGTGAGGGCACACAACATGGTGTGGTGAACTCAGGATCAGATGTGAGGAGAGACGAGTGTGATGGGCATCTCAGAGAGTGGGCCTTGCCTTCAGGTCCAGGAGGTTGGTGTAGAAGTGCACAGGGGAGAGGATTGTGAGGCTATGGAGGCTACAGGGGACTCCAGGAAAAGGCCTAGTGGTCTAGTTGAGGACGATGTCCTAACACCTGGGCAACAGGTGCGCAAGAAGGCCTGGGTGGAGGTGGCAAAAAGGGGATGGGGAAGTGTCAAGGGCAGAGAGGGAGGGAGGGACAGGAAAGCAGACAGGCAAGTACTGGGAGTGTCAGTAGAGGAAGAGAGCATTAGTCAGGGAAAGTCGGTAGTGACGAGGAAGTTGAAAAGTAGAGGAAAGCCCCCTGTGTTCTTTTCAGGTGTATAACGATGAATGTAAATGGCCTCCGAGCGGAGGTCAAACGTAAATGGGTAGAGGTGACGTTAAGACGTTTAAATGTGGATGTGTGTATATTGCAAGAGCATAATTATAGGTCGGGGAGAGATTTGACGTTAAGTGGGTTTACAGTTTATGCGGGTAGTGCGAGTAATTTCGAGGGAGGGGTGGCTATAGGAATACGTGTGACCAGTCCCTTTCGGTTGTTGGAATGGGAAGAGGGGGCGGGGGGAGGGTGGTAAGGGTTGAGGGTTTATGGGGGAATGTTAGAGTGTGTATAGTGGGAGTTTATATGCCGGCTATAAGTTGTAGAAGAACTAAGGAAGAGTTTGTGAGAGAGGAGTTGATATATTTCTTACGTGGGTTGCCGGTTGTAACTATTATTGCAGGGGATTGGAATTGTATGATTATGAAGAGGGATGTGGAACCGAGAGGGGCGGGGTGCGAGTTGGGGGTTTTGCGTGATGTTTTGGGTGCGGCAGGGGTCAAGAGATGTGGTAGGGGGCGGTGGGTGGCATATAGAACATACGTTCATACGTAGGGGCTATGCTGCAAGACTCGATCGCGTGTATGTGTCGAGGGATGTTATAGTGGAGGGCGTGGATTGCGTTGATGTTGGGTTTTCCGATCACAGGGGTGTGTTGGCAGTGTTAGGATGGGAGGGAGCTGCTAGAACGTATGCTAGTTATTGAAAGCTTAACGTGGGCTTATTGCGGGGGGAACTGTGTAGGAGGAGTTTTGAGGAGTGGTGGGAGGGGATGTGGAATGATGGGAAGGACCGGGAAGATGTGGTGGGCTGGTGGAATGGAGTGGCGAAAGTGGGCATTCAGGATTTTTATAAACGTGAAGGTCGAGAGCAGGCACGATTGCGTTATGGCCTGCAGAGGTATATGGAAGGGCAGTTGCGGGATTGTTATGTTGGGGGGGGGGCGGGTTACTTGCTGGAGGACATAGAGGTTTTGAGGGGTCAGTTGAAGGAAATACAGAATGAGAGATTCCAGGCTATCAGAGTGAGGGCAGGGATTGAGGATGTGCTGTGGGGGGACAAACCGTCTTTGATTGTCTTGCATGGTTTTCGAAAGAGGAGACAGGGTATGACGATGACGTCATTGAAGGTGCACGAGGAGTTGGGTGGGTACACGGAGGGACAGGTAGTGCGGTCGACAGAGGGTATGAGCGGGTTTGTGGATGTTTGGTTCCGGCGGTATCTAGACCTGAGGTTGGAGGAGGTGGAGGCGAAAGAGGAAGTTTTGGAGGGTATACAGGTAGGGATTAGTGAGGAGAGAAAAGGTATGGAGGGTAGTATAACTGAGGAGGAAGCGTGGTTCGCGGTAAAGGGGATGCAGATGGGTAAAGCGCCGGGAGTCGATGGCTTACCTAGTGATTTTTATGTTCAACATTGGGGAGTGTTGAAGGAATGTTTGACGAAAGTTTTCAATCATTTGAAGGAAGTAAGGTATATGGGTAAGGATCAGCGCACTGGAGTTGTGGTTTTAGTGCCTAAGGAAAAATTGGTGGAAACGATTAGGAATTACAGAGCTATTTCACTTTTATGTGCGGATTACAAAATCTTTGCAAGGATTTTGGGTAATAGGGTTAAAAAAGTTTTGGATTCTATCATAGAGCGTGGTCAGTATGGGATACCGGGGAGGTGTATGGGGAATGGGCATGGTAGGATTAGGGCGTTCATTGAGGGTCGAGAGGGGGGTGGGGTCTTAGGGCTTGATTGGGAAACGGCTTATGACAGTGTGGATAGGAATATGTTATTTGACATTCTTCGTAAGCGGGGTTTTGGGAATGAAGTAGTGGGTTGGGTTCAAACGTTGTACGAGGGGGCTTTTGTGCGGGTTCAAGTGAATGGAAGGGTGGGAGACGTGGTGGACATGAAGCGGGGTTTGCGGCAGGGGTGCCCTTTATCGCAAATTCTGTTTGCATGCTTACAGGACCCTTTTTATAGGTTAGTATCGAAGGGGGTAGGGAAGGAGGGTCAGGTACCTAGTTGTGCGTCAGGAATAGTGGGTTATGTTGATGACACAACAATTCTAGTAGGTGGGTGGGAGGGGTTAGATACTATAGGTAGGATTATAAGTGTTTTTGGGGCAGCTATGGGGATGAGGATTAACAGGGTAAAATCTAAATTGTTAGAGGTGGGGACATGGGTGGGCGGGGAATTGGGGATGAGGTATGGTTGGCATGTTGTTGAGTGCTTGAAAATTTGTGGGATAATTTATTGTAATGATGGGAGTAGGGCGAGGGATGAAAATTCTTCTAAGGTGGTAACGGCGACAATAGGGCAAATGAGTGGATGGAGACCGGGAGATGTGACGTTAATGCAGAGGGTTATGGTAGTGAATGTTTTACTGTATACTAAATTGTGGCATGTGGCGAGAGTATACCCGCTCGTGGGGAGAGATGTTGAATTATTACAGCGGAGAGTGTTGCGGTATATATGGGGTTTTGGTAGACATTGGCTCAATAAGGAGGTTGTCATGACACCGGTTGGTAAGGGAGGTTTGGGGTTGATACCCTTACATAGGAGGCTTATAGGGTTATATGTGAAGCAGAGATATGTGGAGGAGGGAGGTGTGGGGGGTATGCGGGTGGGAGTGGTCATGCGTGAGGTACGGAGGTGGTGGAGTGGTCGTGACCTGAGTTTATGTGAGGCGATGTTGAGGGTTTTACTAGTCGTCAGACTAGTATAGGGGGTATAGTGCAGGGGGTAGCAGAGTACCCAAAGTATAATTGGCGGGCGACTTGGGTAGGTTTCCAGATGTTGAGGCTGAGGGCGAGGGTTAGGGAGACGGTTTTCGATTCCTACATGGAATCTTGGCTTCTAAAGCACAATTGTTTTTAATGGGTTTAGCGAGTGAGGGTACTTGTTTGAGATGTGGGTTTTTGGATACGTCGTATTTTTGTGAAGATTTAGGCAGGGTATGGGAATGGTTTGGACGGGTTATTAGGAGTGTGGGTGGGGGTGGGCTTTCGATGTTAGGGGCTTTAAGCCTGGATATTGGTGGTTTTGGGGAAAATGTACGTAGAGGGTTAATGTACCTGGTGGTTGATTTCATATATGTGTCATGGGGTATGCGCGAGGTAGTAGGTGGGAGGCGGGTTCGTGCCTTGGCGGCACATTTTTACAGGACGAAATGTAGGAATCAGGGTTTGTATGGGAGAACTTGGGTTGAGGCTTTCTCTGAGGGTTATAGAACGATGACGGTGGTGTCCCTTTTAGAGTTTTGGGGATGACGTAGGAGCCAATCGAGGGGGACTGGTCGAGTGGTGGGAGGGGGGAGGTTGGGCATGTCGGGAAGGGCGGGCACCTTTAGGGTTGACTAGGTTATAGTTTGGTTGCTTGATGTGTGGTTGGTTAGGTGTGTGTATACAGGGTTGAAGCTAGGATGGGTTGGGTCGGGGTTGTATCGTGGGTGTCCGGGTTTTGGACATTTCAGGGGTTTTATGGGGTTGTAGGTAATTTTTCAGGTGTGTGTTGACTCAGACTTGGAGTGATGTTGGTCTGGGGAATTTGTCATAGGGGTCATGGGCGCATGGGGTTTTCCTCTAAGATGTAGTAAGTGTAATATTCTTAAGATCAAGTAGTAGGGTTTGACGGTGGTGAGGTGCTGGCAGCTTACATTTATGTGGCAGGTTTAAGGTTAGGCGGTATTAGGTGTTAGACAACCGACAGTGTGCAGGTGTGTTTGGGTGCAGTTGGCCCAGGTATCTGTGGCAATTCATGTAGGATTAAGTTGATGTTTGGCTATGTATTAGGTTTAATGTTTTTAGTACTGTATTCTGTATGTGTTTACTATCTTTTGGTTGAATTAACATTCTGTGCAGCATCTGGATATTTATGTGTATTTTTCTAGAGTGTTTGTATATGTATGCAACACAAATGTGTTTTGTGTGGAATTATTTCCGGTGTGGGTGTGTGACGTTGTGCTGTAGACAGTGTTGTCTACGGTAGTGATGGCCTGATGATAATGTATTTCTTATTTAAGATGTTGTGGTGTAACCCTTGTTACGGGGGTCAGTTGATGTTATGTGTTATTGTGCACCAACTGTTTTTCTAGGCAGAAAGTTTAAGGTTTTATGCTATTTCATGCCTTTGTACTGCGTTTTGTGGTAGGGAAGAAGTAGGATATGTAACCTAAGGTTTATTTTTCAGGTGTTTTTGAGACAGTGTATGTAAAGTTTCACTGTCAGTGTGTTATGTTCTTGTATAGAAAATTAGCTAGGATAGGTGTAGGATTGACATTTTTTTTGTTTTTTACGTGCTTTTGGCACGGGTTCTTATTATTGGATATATTGACAGATGTGTTTATTTCTGTTCTGTTTGCTTGTTTTTGTTTATATGAGCCTGATTTATTCTTGGGCATTTATTGGATTCTTGTGTATATATGTGTTTTTAAATAAAAAAAAAAAGTTACAGTAAACCAGCGCTGAAAAAAAATGATTACGCGTTCTGAAGTTATTAACGATAAACTTAGTGGAAGAGAAGAAATGTCAATCACAATATAAGACATATACATAAAAAATACCCCTTCATGGATACATAATATATTTCTTTACTTCGTACCCCACAGACAAATGAACAGAATTCGTGTCTGAATTACAATTAAAAAGTGTAATTTATGTCCAAACAACCAAGACACGGAATTCGTACCTTTATTGGCTAACACGACAATTCGTGACCAGTAACCAATGGGAAAAAATGAATAACATCCGGAGCACAAAACTGCTGGTGTTCACGTCGCCATGATTAAAGCTAACGGTTTAACCATGCTTCAATACCAAGTGAAAGAGCAAAAAAATGGAGTCCCTTCCCTGGATAATGACAACACAACATCTATACTTGTCAAGCAGCAAGTGTCCCTCGAGGCGATGTAAAATTCCACATACCTGCAATTAGAAGATTTTGTTTAATACTAATGTAACATCTCCATCATTCATTTTCAGCCTAGATGATATTTTACTATTATAAACAGCATTTAATTCAACTCTACCCGAGGAGACATATGTTGGGGGTGGGGGAGCTAACCCCAATGGAAATAAGTCACTGTGATTTTTTTGGGTTATCCTCGGTAATTTACACATAAGTTACTATGTATGATAATTATACTCATGTGCAACGTACCTAAATAAACTTATTCAGCCTGTGGTGAAGGTTGTTGAAGGCAGTGAGACCATATCCTCGTCACCTCCTGCTGCCGGGGACGCTGACGAGTAACTATCACGCCTCCAACATTGTTCACACCACCTATTCAACATATTAAATTCGGTCTCGCTGTATTATATGAGCTCTGTAAATATTCTGATGTTAGACAAGAAATAAAACTAAATGAAAAAATAAATATAAATTAAATGATAATTTCTATCATTTATTTTTTTATAAATTGCGCTTATTTAATATTAATCACACATTTTAAATGTAAAAATATTATTATTATTATTATTATTATTATTATTATTATTATTATTATTATTATTATTATTATTATTATTATTATTATTATCGTGGGTGTTTTATAGTGCTGCTACAATTATCAAGACTTTAATTTAATAAAATACTCTATGTTTTGTATACTTACCACTTCATTCTTCTCATTGTCTTCTGTAGCACAATATTAAACAATATTAAATAATATTAAAAGGATCACTGTCAACTGTTAATACGAACATTCCAGTTTGGTGTCCGAGGTGTGACTGACAGAGTGAAGCAGCCTGGGTTTCGAACGTCCGGTGAAGCCCCTCCACATAATGTAATGCTGGGGGCTTACCTAGAGTCTAACTGGAGGATGCTCAGGGGGGTCAACGCCTCCGCGGCCCAGTCCTTGACCGGTGGATCAGGGCCTGATCCAGCAGGCTGTTACTGTTGGCCGTAGTTCAAGGTACGAACCACAGCCCGGCCGATCGGGTACTGACTTTAGGTAACTGTCCAGCTCCCTCTTGAAGGCAGCCAGGGGTCTATTGGTAATTCCTCTTATGGCTGGTGGGAGGCTGTTGAGCAGTTTTGGGCTCCGGACACTTAGTGTTTTCTCTTAGTGTACTAATGGCGCCCCTACTTTTCATTGGCGGTATATTGCACTATCTGTCCAGTCTTTTGCTTTCGTAGAGAGTGATTTCTGTGTGCAGATTTGGGACCAATCCCTTTAGGATTTTCCAGGTGTAGATTATGATATATCTCTTTCCTGCGTTCCAGTGAGTACAATTAAAAAGTAATTCCAAGCGTTCCCAGTAATTAAGATGTTTGATGGAACTTATACAGTATGTGAAGTAAAGGTTCTCTGTACATTCTCTAGCCCTGCGATTTCACCTTCCATGAATGGAGATGTTAGTGTACAGCAGTATTCCAGCCTAGAGAGAATAAGTGATTTAAAAAGGATCGTCATTGGCATGGTATCCTTTGTTTTGAAGGTTCTCATTATTCATTCTACCATTTTCCCCGCAGATGTGATGGTGACATTGTTGTGATCCTAGAAGGTGAGATCCTCTGACATTAACACTCCAAATGCTTCACACTACTTTTCCGCTCTATTGTGTGATTAGGGTTTGTGGTATTCTCAGTTTTCATAACAGAGTAGTTGAAATTTATCTTCATTGAACATCATATTGTTTTCCGTTGCCCATTGGAAAACTTATTTTATATCTACTTGGAGATTTACCGTGTCCTCAATAGATGACAGCCTCATGCAGATTCTAGAATCGTCTGCAAAGAATAACACGGTGCTATGGTTTCCATCTCTGTCTGTTTGATATTAGGATGAGGAACCAGATAGGTGCGAGTACTGTGCCTTGTGGAACAGAGTTTTTCACTGTGGCAGCCTCCAACTTAACTCTGTGGTTTTTGCCTTGTTTTTGGTATTTGAAAAGAAATATTTTGAATTTCTTTCGATTTCACTAATTGCTTTTAGCGTCTCCTGTCTCTCCTAGATCCCGTATAAATCATTTAACTTAAGCTCAATATTTTCTATTTCCCTGGTCAGTGCTTCCTTCCGTGTTTCAGATAATCTAGCCCCCTTGAGGAGCTCAGTGATTCTTCGCCTTCTCCTGTAGAGGGAGCGTCTTTCTCTCTCCAGTTTGCTTCTCTTCTTTATTCTAAGGGGGAATATACCTTGAACATACTTGACCTGCCAGAAATTTGATCCTATCAAGGTACTGGTTTGGATCCATTTTATATAAGATATCTTCCCAATATGTTTCATTTAGGACATGGTGTACCTGATCCCAGTTGATGTTCTTGTTGTTGAAGATGAATTTGGTAAAGACACCCTCGTAACTGTATGCATTTTGCTTGTCAGGACTCCTGTGCATGTAGTCTGGGCTTCGATTAGATTGTAACATTGTTATGTTTCTTACCAAGTTCTCATTATTTGTGAAAATAAAGTCAAGTGTTTTTTCCAGTCTTGTTGGCGCCACTATCTGTTGGCTTAGGGTGTATTTATTGCAGAGATTCAGGAACTCATGTGTGTTTGATTTTTCATCTGAGGTGTCTCCAGGAATTGTCTCTGCGATAACTTTATTTGCTACATTCTTCTATTTGTATGTCTTAAATTGAAATCACCAAGCAGCAAGATGTTTGGGGATGGGGCTGGAAGGTTTTCCAGACAGCAATCGATTTTCAATAACTGTTTCCTGAACTGCTGAGAAGTTGCATCTGGTGGCTTATATACAACCACAATGACTAAATTTTGGTTCTCGATCTTTGTTGTTGGAACTTCAACTGCATCATCTGTGGTGTTCAGTAACTCTGTGCAAAGAGCGACAGCATTTCAGTGTAGCTCATTTGCATATGGATAACAATCTCTTTTTCTCTGTCAAAGTGGTCTTTTATGTGGGTCTCTGCGAAGGCTGCAAACACCGCATTTGACTCCTGTAGAAGTCCACGGATGAAAGGTATTTTGTTGTTGGTGGATGGTTTAAGACCCTGTATATTAGCAAATATGAATGAGGTCGTGTTGCATGTTTCTTGGGGAAGATTTTGTTGTTGGCATCAGTAGTCGTGGTTCGGGAGGCGGGAGGGGGACACACTTTTTGTGCCTCCAGTCCAACAAGGCTGTGGTGGACTATTTTAATAATTTCTTTCCATATTCTTTTTTCGTTTCCTATTACTAAAAAAATCACTTGTAGTGGGATTGTCGTAACTACTATGGTTTGTTTTATGGGGTCTGTACATCCTGGTCTCTTTTAAATGGTATACAGGGCAGATAGTGCTATGGCATTGTTTTTTCAGGACTGATGAATGACACATTTCAAGGTGGAAGAATTTGCAAGAGGTATAACTACATACTTCTTTAAACAGAAGGTCGCGGCATGTTTTGGGATGCTCAAAGTTGCATATCCCATTTGTTTTTCCCGATATTCCATGCTTACAGATGCCCCAAACATAGAATTTGCATCATTTGGCTTTTTGTTGGCTAAAATTTGTGGTGACCCGAAAAATAGTATTCTATTTAGATTTTCATTATTATTTGTATTATTATTATTATTATTATTATTATTATTATTATTATTATTATTATTATTATTATATTATTATTATTATTAATATTATTATTATTATTATTATTATTATTTTAAGAAGAGATGGTTAAAACCATAAGGATCATAGAGCGTCTGGGGAATATGAAGTGATCAAGTTTCATCCTAGGAAGACAATACTACCTCTGAAGACAGTCTACCTACATGGAGTCTACATGGAGTCTACCTGCAGTCTACATGGAGTCTGCCTGTAGTCTACATGGAGTCTACCTGCAGTCTATCTGGAGTCTACATGGAGTTTACATGGAGTCTACCTGGAGTCTACATGGAGTCTACCTGGGGTCTACCTGGAGTCTACATGGAGTCTACATGGAGTCTACCTGCAGTCTACATGGAGTCTACCTGCAGTCTACATGGAGTCTGCCTGTAGTCTACATGGAGTCTACCTGCAGTCTATCTGGAGTCTACATGGAGTTTACATGGAGTCTACCTGGAGTCTACATGGAGTCTACCTGGAGTCTACCTGGAGTCTACATGGAGTCTACATGGAGTCTACATGGAGTCTACATGGAGTCTACATGGAGTCTACATGGAGTCTACCTGGAGTCTACATGGAGTCTACCTGGAGTCTACATGGAGTCTGCCTGTAGTCTACATGGAGTCTACCTGCAGTCTATCTTGAGTCTACATGGAGTTTACATGGAGTCTACCTGGAGTCTACCTGGAGTCTACCTGGGGTCTACCTGGAGTCTACATGGAGTCTACTTGGAGTCTACGTGGAGTCTACTTGGAGTCTACATGGAGTCTACCTGGAGTCTACATGGAGTCTACCTGGGGTCTACCTGGGGTCTACCTGGAGTCTACATGGAGTCTACTTGGAGTCTACCTGGGATCTACCTGGAGGGTGTTCCGGGGGTCAACGCCCCCGCAGCCCAGTAGACGACCTGGCCTTCCAGTACTTTTCATTCTAACTAGTTTACAATTAGGACAAATAATGGGAATGTAACGATTTAGGGTAATAATATCACTGAATTTACACCTCGATGCCGGCTGAGGCCTCTTGATCCAAGGAACTGGAGCTGGTCTCCTTTCCCTTAGGTCAAACTTGATTTCTTCCCATAAGACTGAAGGACTAACTACCTTCCTGTCAAGGCTGAGGGACTAACTACCTTCCTGTCAAGGTTGAGGGACTGACTACCTTCCTGTCAGGGCTGAGGGATTGACTACCTTCCTGTCAGGGCTGAGGGACTGACTACCTTCCTGTCCGGGCTGAGGGACTCATTACCTTCCTGTCAGGGCTGAGGGACTGATTATTTTTTAAATTTCATCTCCCTCGACACTGTTAAATTCACCCGTGTTCTACTGTTGCCTGAGGCGCAGACGATACGTATCCGCACTAAAGATACCCGAGTCTTGCACAAGTGTCATATAAATGCTGAAAGTAAAGAAAACACAACCACTTGAAGGTCCTTCAGGAATATCTCACCACCAGTATATTATAAGATTATATGACATCCTAACCACCTGCATACCTCTCTTTTACTATTAAAAATAGGTAACTAAATAGGCACAACAATCCTACACACATACACGCATACACACAAACACACACACACACACACACACACAGGGGCCAGGAGCTGTGACTCAACCCCTGTAGCCACAAATATGTGAGCACACACACACACACACACACACTAAAAAAAAATTATGATAAGCCTCAAAATTTCCATGAGTTCATTATTCGGGCTAAATAGAATACACAATCAGCAAAAATAAAGTTCAAAGGAAAGACCTCGAAATTGCGTCAAAATTCAATCAATCTAAACCATTTGTACAATCCTCAGAGTGCCGGATTGAAGCATTTTGTCCAACCCTCAGTCTAGTGAATAAAGATCCTTTGACGAACCCTCAGACTGGGGATAAAACTCCTATAAACAAGTACATGGGTAATAACATAGTGAGCCTTCGGTTCTCTAGTATTTATCCCAGTAGGACGTGTGATGTGTTCTGGCAGGCGGTCCACACGGAACACTGCAACAGTGCAGCCGATCCGTGTGTTACCCTGACAGTAACCACTGTCAGGGTAACACACGTAACATGGCAGCAATGGTCAGTGTCAGTGAGACATAATGAACACGGTAGCAGTGGTCACTGTCAGGATATCACACGGGTTACTGCAGCAGGGACCGGCGACTCCTCTTATTTTATGAAGTTAATTTTCGTTAATACTAACAAAAGGGTTATTATGAAGGTCATGTTGATGTGAAGTTATTTCACTTCATGTTCGACAGGAGATGAAAATGAACTTAGTTGTGAAAGTGTGTGAAGGTGACTGTTACAGAGAAGGCCTGTGACTGGTGTTGTGAAGGTATGTTACTGCTGAGTGAGAAGGAGGACATTATTCGTTGTATAGCATTTACGAACAATATATTCAGCACTAAATATAACGAAGAAAAATAAAGCAGCTAGCCATCATTAATAATAATAAAGTCACAATTTAAGTACTGAAACCCATGCTTTATACAAAATCATTGAAACATTAATAGTTTCATTGGTCCTCTGGTCCACTAGTCCACTGGTCCACTAGTCAGCTAGTCCACTGGTCCACTAGTCAGCTAGTCCACTGGTCCACTAGTCAGCTAGTCCACTGGTCCACTAGTCAGCTAGTCCACTGGTCCACTAGTCAGCTAGTCCACTGGTCCACTAGTCAGCTAGTCCACTGGTCCGTAAGTCTACTGGCCCTCTGGTCAACTGGAGTGAAAGCTTTGTCACACCAATCTTTAAAGGGAGTATACAATGCGCTTCAAAGTAATTATCGACCAATTAGCTTAACTTCAGTAGCTGGTAAACTCATTAAAAGAATAATTATAGATCATATAGCGTGACATTTAGAGGGATCAAAAAATTATTACCAACTATATTACAGGGGAAAATCGTTCATGTTTAGTTCATATTATTTCTTTGGTTTTAATACGAAAAATGAATACATTAGATGTGGGTTACCAGTATTCTCGGAAATCTTTTGAAAGGTTCCTCATCAGAGATTTCTTTCGACATTAAAGGCCTATGATAACGAAGAATATGTAGTATGTTGGACTTGAAAATATGTTATATGAAAGCAAAGAAGTAGTCATTGGAAACAGACATAATAAGTGACATTCCACAGGGGTCAATCTTGAGGTCGTGGCCAGTTGTAATAAGTGGCGTACCACAGGGTTCAATCTTGGGGCTGTAGGAAGTGCATTAAAACAGGGGTTAGTCTTAAAGCTAGCTTTGTTTTGAATATACAAAAATGACATCGATGAAGGGTTACGCTGATTAATCTTACTTGAAATTATACTAGAGGGGAAATCTGAAGCGTGAAGAAAGAACCATCGCACAACGAAGATAAGAGGAGGATAAGAAGAAAGCTTAATTATGGAACATCCACGGTAAACATTTACACAGACACATTACTTTTCTAAAAAAAAAAAAAAAAAAAAAAAAAAATAGGAAAAGAAACTACAGAAACAACAGAGATTCTCATCCAAGCAGGGAAATGAAAAACATCAATGGTATTTAATACCGACAAGTTGATGAATCAGACATCTGTGAAACATTTAGGAATCCTTCTTTTGTAGACGCTTCGCCATCCAGTGTTTTCATCAGTACGATACACGGACATTGACTGAAGACTAGAATTCTGTTTATAATTCTACAGTCTTCAGTTTATGTTCTTATATTGTTTTGGTAAAGCTACTGGATGGCGAAACGTCTGCAAAACAAAGATACCCAGATGTTACACAATTGGTAAGTAAATGATATACTTAAACAATGAGCAAAAGCTGAAGGAACTTTACTCTCTAAAGAACGTAGAACACGAGGTAATACGAAAAAAGTTTCGTTTCCAAGTTAAACGTTTTCTCAGTTAGGTATCCCTTCGGCCTTAGTGTATTTGTTTTCAAGAAAGATGATCACGACATAGAAAATGCTCGAGAAAATTTATGGTTGGGACCATGAAGAGGAACTCAAACAAAAGCGAAACACAAAGATAAGCCATGTTAGGAATTATTTTTACTTTGTCATGGGTAGTAAAGGAGTGGAATGAACTAGAGGATACAGATGCACCAACCATTCACAGGTTTGAAGGTAAATACGACAAAGATAGATGACGTGAATCAACACAAAGTTAGAGGCGGTCCAATTAGTTGGAGCTCAGTCCTCGCTAACTCAGCTAGGTAAATACTTCTAAATAAATACACACTCACACAACCTGTTTTATTATTCTGTATACCAATCTGGTTTATTGTCTTGTCTGTGTGTGTGTGTGTGTGTGTACTCACCTAGTTGTGGTTGTAGGGGTCGAGTCACAGCTCCTGGCCCCGCCTCTTCACTGGCCGCTACTCGGTCACTCTTCCCGCTCCATGAGCTTTATCATGCCTCTTCTTAAAGCTTTGTATGGATCCTGCCTCCACTACATCACTTCCCAGACTATTCCACTTTCTGACAACTCTGTGACTGAAGAAATACTTCCTAACATCCCTGTGATTCATCTGAGTCTTCAACTTCTAACTGTGACCCCTTGTTGCTGTGTCCCATCTCTGGAACATCCTGTCTCTGTCCACTTTGTCGATTCCTCTCAGTATTTTATACATCGTTATCATATCCCCCCTATCTATGCTGTCTTCCAGTTTCCAGTGTGTGTGTGTGTGTGTGTGTGTGTGTGTGTGTGTGTGTGTGTGCACGCATGTGCGGGCATGACTGCCTTTATTCGACGCTTCAAATATTTTAATGTTTCCGTCTGTCTTTAATCTAAAATAATATATTTAATGAAGTTTTAGAGACTAGTTAAAATAAAATTCTACCTGGAATGCGTTACTACACTTGTGCTAGAAAATAAAATTGACTTTGCAACAATTTTGATATCAAAAAGTTGATCAAATATATTACATTGTAGGAGGAAGTGCTCACAAAGGTTCTGAAGACTGAGGAGAGGTCACGTAACTGAGGAAGATGATGAAAATGAAGAAGAGTTAGAAGAGAAGGAGGAGCACGAAAAGCGAAAGAGGAGGAAAAATAGTAGATGAAGGGGATAGAGATGTTGGTTGAGTATAGAGGAGGTGGAAGAGTATGAAGGAAGAAAAGGATTAATAGATGTAAGAACTCGCATCACCGGGTGCTGCTGCTGCTGAAGCCATGTACAGCAGTAGTAGTGGTGGTGTTACTGTTGTAGACTACTGTCTCCAGCACCACCACTATCACTACCTTACTACCGCTACTATCTCTAGCACCACCACTACCACTACCACTACTACCTCCAGCACCACCACAACTACTACCCCAGCACCAATAATCTGTACATCATCAGTCTCACGAGAGATAGAGAGAGAGAGAGAGAGAGAGAGAGAGAGAGAGAGAGAGAGAGAGAGAGAGAGAGAGAGAGAGAGAGAGAGAGAGAGAGAGAGAGAGAGAGAGAGAGAGAGAGAGAGAGAGAGAGAGAGAGAGACTGAACACCCTTCAAGGTGCCCTTGTACTTCACGTCCTTATTTCCTTTTACGTAAAAAAACAAACAAACATAAGTTTCTTTAAACTTGGTCGTCTTGAGTGAGTTACTGAGGTTAGCCAGATCACTCTGAGTCAGGAAAAGATCTCGACTAATCCTTTTAAGTCAACAAGGATCAGTTTGGAGTAAAATAACATGTCAGCCCTCACAGAAGTAAGTTAGAATTTGTTCTCCCTCTTCCCCTCTTTCCTGCTGTGTCATATACTGATATATATTATTGTTTTCTACATGATCGCCCTTTGAGAGGACTACTTGATATTTCTGAAGAGCATTTGATACAAAGATTTTGAGCTAATCAACTCTTCCTTGAATCAAATCGAATTATTCCCAAGGTATTGCAAAACACTCACGGATTTAGCGCTTCCCGGTGAATATAGCAATGATCTACATTAATCCATATTTCTCCTGATATGAATCGTGAATTTTCTAGGAATTGTAGATTTAGTTTTCACCATCTTATTCTCGATATAGACCGAAAAAAGTCTGTTATTATCCGTTTTCCCCACTTCGTGTCAACGTATGAGGAGTTTATCACTGAATTATTCTTCCATCCACATTCTGCTTATAAAGAATCTCAATTACAGATAATAGCACCAAAGCTATCAATTTCGTTATCATCCTTCTTACTCCCTCTTTCTGTTACGAAGGATAATCCTCAATTAGGGGTAACAGCTCCAGAAGTACTTAATAGTTCCAGAATTCATCGTTCTTCTCTTCCTTGTGATTACCCTGAAGGCAGCGGTCTTAATGTGTATCAAATTAGTCCGAGGCAGGAAGATTATGCAGGGCAAACGTGTTGTGTTATATGAGCCATTGGTCACAGTCCCCTGAAGCCCCGCTCACCATCACCGAAGCAGAGAGGAAACAGTCTAAGGCAGACAGGAAACTTTTTTTTTTATATTTTATTTAAATCCAGAATTACATCACATAGAAACACTTTATTATCAAGAAACAGTAAAACAAAACCTACAATTTTCCAACAGAGTAAGTACATATACCTGAAATAAGGTACTCTCGTACTTGACATAGAAAAACATATAAAATTGAAAAGTCCTATAGTGTGAAGACAATTGACACTATGAAAACCCTGAACCCACCCAATAAGAACCCCTAAAACTCCAAAAATCGTAATTTAAATCAAGTATACACACTGTTATGTACATTATTTTCTTTACAAAACAAAAACTATAAGTCATCAAAACGGGAGAAATACCCCGGGAAAGCATTCCCATACATCAATACCCTAACCCTACACCTAACTCCAAGGCTCCATCATACAAAAAACATTGAATACTGACAAAATCGTGTGTACAATATATTTAAGGCACATATTATCACCATACTGTGTAGCACATTTCACGCTAAATGAAGCAAAAATTTACAGAACCTGTCTCATAAAAACAAGGATCCAACTGCCCTCCTAATGAAAGTAACAAACTAAAACAGTGATTACGGATCCTATAAAGTACTGCAAAGAAAAAAACCCCACCCCCGTTTATTTACACACAAAAATCTAATACACCCGGGACAAAGCCACGGAGGAATGACTAAGGAAACTTGAAATTAACATAAAGGGCATCCGGTAGACATAGGTTTGACACATGCAATATATACATATTACATCAAGCATATATAATATACTATCCAAAACATATAATCAAAACACAAAAAATACCTAACTAAACAAAACATAGGGAACCCCAAAGGGGTCGAAAAGCATACAAAAAATGATATACCTACAACAACTACAACTATATCTCTTGGTAATATGATCCAGCAATAATAAGAAAGATATTCGAGGCACACACTCATTACGTGAGAGATCTTCATAACCTTCCGTAAAGGGATACCCGTGGCCTGGTACCAACACCTCACGGTGACGGAGTCTATGGATCAGACCCATTCAGTTTCAATACATACCTAACAATACATAACTACAAACACAACTTACATATTAAAAAATGAAGAATTAATCCCAGATAACAAGCAATGAATAGTTATAATAATACCAATAATCTTCAAACTTTTTTTGAAAGGAGAACCGAAAAGGGAAAACAAACCACACTAAGGGTGCACACCTGGCCCCCAAGTAAGGCAAACCCCCATTGGAAAAAACCCTGAAACCCAAAAGTGAACACAAAAAAAACTAAATCCCCCCACCCCCCTGTCTGAGTCTCCAAACATACCACACACATACTCACCTAAAAAAGAAAACCCCCACCCCTTTTCCCCTAGGGGAAAAGGGTGAGTGGATAACCGGGAAAAAACCCCGACAACCACACCCCCCTCCCCCATACATAAACCCCACCAAACGGCTTTCACACCTAACCCTCCAACCCCCTCTCCAGAGACCAACCCCATCCCTGTAAAAATCCCAGAAAACAATAGTGCGGAGTTAACCCAGCAACGACCCCCTTGACAAGTGCCTATAACCCTCAGAAAAAAACCTATCCCACACCCTCCCATACAAATCCTGGTTCCTACACTTAGTCCTATAAAATCTCGCTGCTAAAGCCCTAATCCTAGCACCACTCCTAACCTCCCTCATACTCCATGAAACATAAATAAAATCCAATACCAAATACATTACCGCATGCCTCACATCCTCCGGGCATCACACCACATCCAGACTTAAACATTGTAACACCGATAAACCCCCCCACACCCCATATTACCCCTAGAAACCATTCCCTCACCCTCTTAAGACCCCCACAAAAATATACAACATGGAAAGCCATATCCCATAACCCACAGTGTTGACAATACCCATCACCCGCCAGTCCCATCACAAAAAGCTGAGCCCTAGACGCCAATATACCATGCAAAAAACGAAAGTCAATCTCACGTACCCTAGGAGGCAACTTTAAACGCCTAAACCAAAACCACGTAACATTCTAATCATCATAACTCGGATAGACATCCATACCTAAAACCTCCATTTCTCGCCTTCCCACCTTATCTAACCTCCCTACCTTCGCCTTACCAGGATCTGGAACGACCAAAAGATGCTGTAAAATTGCCTCACAAAACAACAAATTCCCTCCCTTCCACCATCTGCGAACCTCACTCATTACCCTCCCCACCCTCACTCCTCGAATCCCACCACACGCTAGATATTCCTGCCTAACATATATCCCTATCAAACGCCTCTGCAGTGGTATCAAACCCACCCCGCCCTTTGCTACATTCGTCATTGCCACATCCCTCCCTAACCAATGCCTCCCATAACTCCTTAATACCCGACTTTGCAACTGCAGAACATCTTCATCCACTAGGGGGTATACTGCGGCAACATACCACAACTTGCTGTATACCAAGGAATTAACAACGATGACCCTCTGCAAGAGAGTGACCTCACCAGGCCACCAACCCCCAATCCTACCCAGAGCGGCATTAACCACCGCCGAGGAGTTAACCTCGCACGCAACACTCGCCTGATTACAAAAAAATCACACCACATATCTTTAACCTATCCACTATCGGCCACCCAAAACCCTGACCCAACGCCCTCCCCCACCCATTTTCCCACCTCCAATAACTTCGATTTTACTCTATTCAACTGCAGACCAGTGGCCAAACCAAAAACCTCTATTATCCTATTTACATTACCTAAACCCTCCATAGTTCCTACTAGGATAGTGGTGTCATCTACATAACCTATAATTCCCATATCTGCAACCCCATAAATACTCCCTTCCCTCACCCCTTCCGACACCTACCTAAAGAAAGGGTCCTGTAAACACGCAAACAGGAGCTGTAACAAGGGGCACCCCTGATGCAGCCCCCGCCCCAAATGCACCTCGGTCCCCACCCTCCCATTCACCTGCACCCTCACACATACATCCTCATACAATGTGCGGACTTAACCCACAACCTCTGCCCCAAACCCCTGCCATAACAGCACCGCCTGCAGCATATCCCTATCAACACTATCATATGCTTTTTCCCAGTCAAGCCCTAAAACACCCCCAGCTATTCTGCTCTCCAAAAAAACTTTGATCCTCCGATGACCCTCCCTCATACTTCTCCCCGGAACCCCATACTGACCCTTCTCCAATAAGTTCCCCAAAACTCCTTTCATTCTATTAGTGAGAATACGTGCAAAAATCTTATAATCTGCGCACATAAGTGTAATTGGCCTATAATCCTCAATTGTCCCACAAGCACAACTTTTCGGCACTAAAACTACATTACCTGTTGCCATACCCCCACCCAAACTACCTTTCAATTTCATAGCATTAAAAAGCCTAACTAACATCCCCCGCAGAACCTCCCAATGAACAATAAAAAAATCCCCAGAAATCCCATCCAGGTCCGGGGCTATGCCCATGGCCTGACCCTTCACTGCCTGCCAAACCTCTTCCTCAGTTATAGATCCTTCCATACTCTCTCTATCTCCGGCCCCTATCCTCCCAACTATACTCTCTAAAATTACATCCCGGGATACTCCATCACTAACCCCCTGGCTCATCTTACACTCAAACCAAGCATCCACAAAACAACTTATGGCTTCTGTGGTATGAAGAATCTGCCCCTTCCTATACCCACTGCAATCCTCAGTAACCCTCAAAGACATGACCGCCATATCCCTTCTCCGGTTCTGAAAAGTACGTAACACTAACGCAGAGGGCTTATCCCCCATAAAACTTCCTCTAATCCTCCACGTACCTGCAGAGCAAGAAAATTTTCATTCTGCAACTCCCGCAGTTGCAACCGCAGATGATAAATTTTAGCTAGTGGATACCTCCCTCCACTCTCATAACAATTCCTCAACTGTCCCTCTAGGTACCTCAACATTCCTATCCTTTGCCTCACATCTTCCCTACCCAGTCGCTGATAAAAGTCCTGTATCGCCACTTTAGCACGCACATTCCACCATTCCACAAGATCACTTATCCCCCTCCCATCGTTCCATACTCATGCCCACCAATCCGCAAAAACCTCCCTGTGATCCACCCCCTGCAACAACCTCACATTTAATTTCCAATAACCGGGATATATCTTCACCACCCCAGCCCACCCACCAACACACCCCTATGATCGGATAAACCAAAATCCTGACATGTTACCTCACCTACCTGAACCACCCCTGATACATATACCCGGTTCAACCGAACCGCATAACCCTGTTTAATATAAGTGTGGTCCACACGCCACCCTCCACACCTGACCACATCCTCCACTCTAACTGCCTGCATCACCTCCCTCAAGCTCTGCAACATACAACCCGCCCCCCAAGGTTCCACATCCCTCCCTCTAATAATGCAATTCCAATCCCCAGCGATTATTGTAACCATCGGTAAACCTCGCAGTGCATAAACTAAATCATCACGTACAAAATCATCCTTTACGCGGCGATTGGAAGTCGCCGGCATATATACACCAATGAAACATACCTGTATGTCACCCCAATCCCCGTCCACCCGTACTATCATGCCACCACCCCCCTCCTCCCAGGCTTTTAACTTGAAGGGGCTGGTCTCATGTATACCCACCATCACCCCACCCTTGAAATTCCCCGAACTCCCTGTATAACACTTATATCCCTTCAAACACAAATCCCTACCCCACCTATAATTATGCTCTTGGAGAAAGCATACATCCACATTCAACCGTCTGAGCGTCACATCAATCCATCTCCTCCGAACTTCCGCCCGGAGGCCATTAACATTTAAGTTGAAACACCTGAAAAGGTCAAAGGGGGTTTACCACTTCAGCGCACAGACCCTATCACACCTGGCACAGAGGCCCCACTATGCGCCCTACCTCCTTTCACCCCTATCCCACCATTCCTCCCTTGGGACACAACCTTCTTCCCCTTAACTACATCCTTCCATGCCATTTTACAAGACCATTGCCCTGGGGTTATAACATCATCCTCAGTAGCCCCACTGGGCCACTTGCGGGATGATCCCACACATTCCATATCCCCAAGACCTTCCTCCCTATGCATCTCCACATCAGCAACCACCTCAGGCACAGAGTCAACAAAACCCTCCACCGGACCAATCTCACACTCAGGACTCGCCAAAACACCAGGTGAGTCCTCGTCCAGACCCAAAACACCCGCCGGAGACGGGCCCTCAATGAGGCTCTGGATGTCCTAAAAACAGGGTATCGGCAACTCAGAGACCACCTCCAACAAGTCACCCACCATGGCAACCTGAGAACAATCCTTCACCCCTTCTTGCAGCGCTGGGGTTAAAGTAAAGACGGCCTCCTCAGCAGTATCAACAGCCTCACTCCATCTCCGAGGAACATCCTCAGTGTCAAGAACCGTGTCCACATTCGACATTACACTCTTCTTGGACTCACTCGGGTCCGCCTCGGAACGAGATACCTCAACATCTCAACGTCCAGGTTGCTGATCCCTGCATTGATCACACGAAGCTGCCACATGCCCTGGGGCACCACAGAGCCGGCACATCCATACCTGTCCAGCATACGAGACATATACTTGGGTACGAAACTCTTGCATCTGGAAGTATACCGGGATAGGCCTCCTCAAAGTCATTTTGAGGGAGTATGATCCCTCAGGCATTCCAGCATAAATACCCTGCTGCCACCAACAAACATTGTCTACGTGGTTTGTTCCATACTGGCCAAACACTTGCTGAACATTCAATTCATCTGCCTCAAACGGGATATTCTTCACACGAATCCATGAGTAATGTGCTGTCACATCATGCATACGCACCTCCAATTCTGAATTGATGACTATATTCTTCTCTCGAAACTTGTCCACCATTGCTTCATACACACCGGTGGAGTTGAACTTGACGAAAAATCTGGCGGCCCCATTCAAGGAGATACCATATATGGCCTCATGCGGGATTCCAAAGGTGTCACGTATAATCAATGGCAAGATGACCTTAGCATTGTCATGACACACCGCACCTTTAATCAAATCCAGGCAGACAGTGTTGACACGGCGCCGGTAAGTATCCACCATTGTGGTGAAAATAAAGTTTCACCTAACCTCCACCAGGGGAACGACAGAGCTCACCCGTGCACCACCAAGGCTGGGGAGCGACTACAGGAAACTGAGCAAGATAGAAAGCTGTCTATCTTGCTCAATGCAGCCAGGGAACCATCCAAGGTAAACAAGAAACGAAGCAAGGAAGGCACTGAACCATGCAAGGCAAACAAGGAAAGTCCAAAGCAGACAACACCCGAAGATGAAGAGAGGCTATTTGAACAATGCTGGCAGTAGTAAATGGGAAGTAATGAACAGCATCATGAAGAGCTACTGCTGGATGTAGTGATGTAGAAGATGAATATCCGAATCAAGACCAGAAAGAGGTTTTTGATGAAACTTCAGAATTACAACCGATGCTAGGTTTCTGAAGATGGAATCAGGTTCTGACACCAACTAATTCATGTATAGTTGTATCCGGAACGGGCTCTCAGTTATAAAACTTAAAGCAGAAGCTACTACTAATATAGTAATAATAATTCTCGTCCTGTTTCACTCTCACCGTTCGTACAACCTGTAGGCAAAGAAGAGAACGGAAGGGCACTAAACTTAACGTTAAAGTCACAAGTGATAACCAGTCAAACAATTATTACACAAACTTTAAAACTCCTCAGTAATGTGTAGAGTTGCTTATGTCTTCAAGAGAGACGGGGAAGTAAAGGAAAGAGAGACCCAGTGGTTGGTCATTAAGTAAAAGAATACAGTGTAGTTAGGAAAGACATACTTCCCCATGAGCTGACGCTCATACATCACCGAGTGACACAGAAAGTACAAAGACCCAACCACCACCACCACGCCTTTAACTATTTACATTAATACATTGTCATCCATCAGACTAAGGTAGCCAGGGACTGTTTAAAGCAGATAGGAACTGTTTAAGGCAGTCAGGGACTGTTTAAGGCAAAAAGAGACAGTTAGGGACAATCGAAGACATACAAGGACAGCCCAAGGCAGTAACAATAGTCCTTTCACTTGACGATTTTTCCAAAATATACCAACCTGGTATGGCACATACGGACTTAAACACACCAGTTTTACAGGCGGTATTTGTCGTCTCTACATGCTTTGGTTAAACTGTTATTATGAACCCGTGGTGGAGTGCTGCAGATAAACACAAACAGATTTGCATTTTAATTTGAGCGCTTTCATCACTACACCTTTGTAAATAAGAGATAGGCACCTGGGCACAACAGGTCGTGATATTAAAAGAGATTAAAGCACGCTGCATATTGGCCTTAATTTTGTATAATCCCCGGCGGAAAAATTGCAGCCGACAGCGAATACCGAGAGGGAAAAAAGTTAACTTTTTACATAAAACTGGTTTAGCGGTGTGATATTGTTTATTATCATTGACTGAAGCTGAACTGTACGCACATGCGTGCTCACACACCCACACGCACCCACATCGGAGGAGGACCAAGCAGGACTTCAAACAGACCTGGACAAGCTTGACATCTGGTCTAGCAAATGGCTTCTCGAATTCAATCCCAACAAATGCAAAGTCATGAAGATCGGAGAAGGGCAAAGAAGACCGCTGACAGAGTACAGGCTAGGCGGACAAAGGCTACAAACCTCGGAAAAGGAGAAAGACCTTGGGGTGAGTATAACGCCAAGCACGTCTCCGGAGGCACACATCAACCAGATAACTGCGGCAGCATATGGGCGACTGGCAAAACTAAGATTAGCGTTCCGTTACCTTAACAAGGACTCGTTTAAGACACTGTACACCGTGTACGTCAGGCCCAAACTAGAATATGCAGCACCAGTCTTGAACCCACACCTGGTCAAGCACATAAAGAAACTAGAGAAAGTGCAAAGGTTTGCGACAAGGTTAGTTCCACATCTCAGGGGTCTGTCCTATGAAGAAAGGCTGAGGGAAATAGGACTAACAACACTGGAGGAAAGAAGGGTCAGAGGAGACATGATAACGACATACAAAATACTGCAGGGAATCGACAAGGTAGACAGTGACAGGATGTTCCAGAGAGGGAACACAGAAACAAGGGGACACAACTGGAAGCTGAAGACTCAGATGAGTCAAAGGGATATTAGGAAGCATTTCTTCAGCCACAGAAAGTCAGGAAGTGGAATAGTCTAGAGAAAGACATAGTGGAGGCAGGAACCATACACAGTTTTAAGACGAGGTATGATAAAGCTCATGGAGCAGGGAGAGCAGATACCCAGTAGCGGGCAGCGCAGAGGCGGGGCCAGGAGCTGAGTCTCGAGCCCTGCAACCACAATTAGGTGAGTACAATTAGGTGAGTACACACTTTACATAAGCCAAACTATAAAAGGGGGGACTACACAGGTATGAGGATCTTCCTGCAGGAGGTTCAGTGGGACAGGGAATTGGTAGGAAAGTCAGTAAACGAAATAATGGAATACGTAACAACAAAATGCAAGGAGGCAGTGGAAAGTTTGTTCCCAAGGGCAACAGAAATAATGGGAAGACCAGAACGAGCCCTTGGTTTATCCGAAGGTGTAGGAAGGCAAAAACTAAGTGCACTAGGGAATGGAAAAAGTACAGAAGGCAAAGAACCCAGGAAAATAGGAGATTAGTCGAAGAGCCAGAAACGAGTATGCACAGATAAGGAGGGAGGCCCAGCGACGAAAACAACATAGCATCGAAAGTCAAGTCTGACCCGAAACTGCTGTATAGCCACGTTAGGAGGAAGACAACAGTCAAAGACCAGGTGATCAGGCTGAGGAAAGAAGGTGGGGAACTCACAAGAAACGATCAAGAGGTATGTGAGGAGCTCAACACGAGATTTAAGGAAGTATTTACAGTGGAGACATGAAGAACTCTGGGAAGACAGAACAGAGGAAGACACCAACAAGGAATATACCAACAAGTGTTGGATGACATACATACAACTGAGGAGGAGGTGAAGAAGCTGCTAAGTGACCTTGATACCTCAAATGCGATGGGACCGGACATCTCCCCGTGGGTCCTTAGAGAGGAAGCAGAGACGCTGTGTGTGCCAATAACCACAATCTTCAACACATCCCTTGAACCTGGGCAACTACCTGAGGTATGGAAGACGGCAAATGTAGTTCCCATTTTTAAGAAAGGAGACAGAAACGAGGCACTAAATTATAGAACAGTGTCACTGACGTGACACTGGTCTATAATTTATCGGGAGGAGAATGGTGGAGCACCTGGAACGGAACAAGATTATAAATGACAACCAGCACGGATTCATGGAAGGCAAATCCTGTGTCACAAACCTTCTGGAGTTTTATGACAAGGTAACGGAAGTAAGACATGAGAGTTGACTTCATTTTCTTGGTCTGCAAGGAGGCCTTCGACACAGTTCCTCACAAGAGATTAGTGCAGAAGCTAGAGGATCAGGCACATATAACAGGAAGGGCACTGCAATGGATCAGAGAATACCTGACAGGGAGGCAACAACGAGTCATGGTACGAGATGAGTTTTCACAATGGGCGCCTGTGACGAGCGGGGCTCCACAGGGGTCAGTCTTAGGACCAGTGCTGTTTTTGGTATATGTGAATGGCATGACGGAAGGGATAGACTCAGAAGTGTCCCTATTTGCAGATGATGTGAAGTTAATGAGAAGAATTAAATCAGATGAGGACCAGGCAGGACTACAAAGAGACCTGGACAGGCTGGACACGTGGTCCAGCAACTGGCTACTCGAATTTAACCCCGCCAAATGCAAAGTCATGAAGATTGGGGAAGGGCAAAGAAGACCGCAGACAGAGTATAGGCTAGGTGGCCAAAGACTGCAAACCTTATTCAAGGAGAAAGATCTTGGGGTGAGTGTTAGCGCTTCTTTTGATTATAATAATAATTGGGGTGAGTGTAATACCGAGCACGTCTCAGGAAGCACACATCAACCAGATAACTACTGCAGCATATGGCGACTGGCAAACCTGAGAATAGCGTTCCGATACTTTAGTAATCGTTTAAGACACTGTACACAGTGTACATCAGGCCCATACTAGAATATGCAGCACCAGTTTGGAACCCACACCTGGTCAAGCACGTCAAGAAATTACAGAAAGTGAAAAGGTTTGTAACAAGGCTAGTTCCAGAGCTAAGGGAAATGTCCTACGAAGAAAGGTTAAGGGAAATAGGCCTGACGACACTAGAGGGCAGGAGGGTTAGGGGATACATGATAACGACATACAAAATACTTCGAGGAATAAGGTGGACAGAGAAAGGATGGTCCAGAGATGGGACATAGAAACAAGGGGTCACAATTGGAAGTTGAAGACTCAAATGAGTCAAAGGGATGTTAGGAAATATTTCTTCAGTCAGAGTTGTCAGGTAGTTGAGGTAGTGGAGGCAGGAACCATACATAGCTTTAATACGAGGTATGATAAAGCTCATGGAGCAGGGAGAAAGAGGACCTAGTAGCGATCAGTGAAGAGGCAGGGCCAGGAGCTGAGTCTCGACCCCTGCAACCACAAATAGGTGAGTACACACACTAAAAAGAGAGGAGGGAAGTGGAAGGGAAGGGTTGTGTGTGATCGCGCGTTCTGCCCTTAGTTTTTTTGCAGACAAATTCATCGATAAATTAAAACTTATGTTAATGAGAAAATATTGAAGTTGAGCGTGGTAATGCTTGTTATAGACGTCAACACTGATAATCTGAAGGTAGTTCCTCCCGTATGGTTTCTTGTTTGAGACTTTGTGCTACGTTTACAGGTTTTCAATTCTGTGGGAACTGTGTTTTCCAGTGATGAGACGTAGATCCTCGCTAGTGGTTTGATTGACTCCTTTAGTAACCATTGTTAACCATGGTTATGCCTTCGTATATATGGTGTGTGAAGGTCTGGTGACCGAGGTGGCGTGAGACGAGTTTGGTTATACGTATGAGGCTGGCGATGCAGGTGGTGGTTGTGGTGGTAGCTCTGGTGGTTGGTGGGGATGGTGGTTGTGGTGCTGGTAGTAGGTGAGGATGGTGGTGGTGGTGCTGGTGGCTGGTGGGGATGGTGGTGCTGGTGGTAGAGGGGTTGTTGGTGATGGTGGTGGTGAGGAGAGAATGGTGTTGGAGATGGGACGGGTGACAGTAGGTGATGGCTGAGATGGCGTGAGAGGCTGAGGACGGAAAGCAGCAATTAAGACTGAGCTTTCAAACAATTACGTGAATCTATTAAGTCATATGCAACGCTGAGAAAGCCTGTCCAAGTTGTCTCTGACACAGCTCTTGTCACCACCGCAACCAACATACCGCACTTCGCAGAGGGGTATTTACACCCAGCAGCTGCTGGCAAGGTCAGTTAGATTCCCTGAAGTCTACTTGATGTTGCTTTCTGGTCCAAGTTGCTCTTCTCTGTTCAGATTATTTGTGTATTGTTCCGGTCACACTATTGTACCTTTTTGTTCTTTATCCTTACTTATTACATATGAAGAGTAAATGGCACAAGAGCCACTAACCTTGAAAGCAAAAAAATAAATTGCGTCTTATGGCTGGAAAAGGCTCCAGGGTTGCCTTAACTCATGCAGAGTCGAGACCTGGAACAGTTCTTCCTTCCTCCTATTAAAAGTTTCAGGAGAGGTTTTCCTCGTCTCTACATGAAAAATGAAAAAAACTTTGATTCCCTGTTCAGTCATCCATTAGTGATTGTCTCATCATCTTTATTTCTTACAGAGATAAAAAAAAATGCAGGTTATTTTCCCTCTGCTCTGTTTTCTCTCGTGACATTTGTGCCCAGTTCCAGGACATATTGTGTATCTTTGTAATATTTTAACTACCGTCCACACGACGTGTAAGAGGTGCATAATATAGCTATCAAACTAACTCTCAGCACTGTGTGTGTGGCAGTATTTTCCTAGACATGTCGGTCCCTTACTCTAGTCCATTTTCCTTACTTTGAGCTATTTCCTTTATTTTATTCTGAATTATTTCTGAACTATTTCTCTCAGCTTTTGTGATCAACGAGAATTATTACGTTGGTACGCTGAGCTTGCGAGAATTATTACGTTGGTACGCTGAGCTTTCGAGAATTATTACAATGCTACGCTGAGCTTGCGATAATTATTACATTGCTACGCTGAACGTGCGAGAATTATTACGTTGGTACGCTGAGCTTGCGAGAATTATTACAATGCTACGCTGAGCTTGCGAGAATTATTACATTGCTACGCTGAACGTGCGAGAATTATTACATTGCTACGCTGAGCTTGCGAGAATTATTACATTGCTACGCTGAACGTGCGAGAATTATTACATTGCTACGCTGAGCTTGCGAGAATTATTACATTGCTACGCTGAACGTGCGAGAATTATTACGTTGGTACGCTGAGCTTGCGTGAATTATTACATTGCTACGCTGAACGTGCGAGAATTATTACATTGCTACGCTGAGCGTGCGAGAATTATTACATTGCTACGCTGAACGTGCGAGAATTATTACATTGCTACGCTGAGCTTGCGAGAATTATTACATTGCTACGCTGAACGTGCGAGAATTATTACGTTGCTACGCTGAGCTTGCGAGAATTATTACATTGCTACGCTGAACGTGCGAGAATTATTACATTGCTACGCTGAACGTGCGAGAATTATTACATTGCTACGCTGAGCTTGCGAGAATTATTACATTGCTACGCTGAACGTGCGAGAATTATTACATTGCTACGCTGAACGTGCGAGAATTATTACATTGCTACGCTGAGCTTGCGAGAATTATTACATTGCTACGCTGAGCTTGCGAGAATTATTACATTGCTACGCTGAACGTGCGAGAATTATTACGTTGGTACGCTGAGCTTGCGTGAATTATTACAATGCTACGCTGAGCTTGCGAGAATTATTACATTGCTACGCTGAACGTGCGAGAATTATTACATTGGTACGCTGAGCTTGCGTGAATTATTACGTGTACGCTGAGCTTGCGAGAATTATTAAAATTTGCTACGCTGAACTTGCGAGAATTATTACATTGCTACGCTGAACGTGCGAGAATTATTACGTTGGTACGCTGAGCTTACGAGAATTATTACAATTGCTATGCTGAGCTTGCGAGAATTATTACATTGCTACGCTGAACTTGCGAGAATTATTACATTGCTACGCTGAGCTTACGAGAATTATTACATTGCTATGCTGAGCTGGATATTACAATGTTAGTGAACTTGCGATTTACATTGCTACGCTGAACTGCGAGAATTATTACATTGCTACGCTGAGCTTGCGAGAATTATTACATGTAGCTGACGTCGAGATACATTGCTACGCTGAGCTGGAATTATTACATTGCTACGCTGAGCTTGCGAGAATTATTACATTGCTACGCTGAGCTTGCGAGAATTATTACATTGCTACGCTGAACTTGCGAGAATTATTACATTGCTATGCTGAGCTTGCGAGAATTATTACAATGTTACGCTGAACTTGCGAGAATTATTACATTGCTACGCTGAGCTTGCGAGAATTATTACATTGCTACGCTGAGCTTACGAGAATTATTACATTGCTACGGTGAACTTGAAATCGCTTAAATTTTTCGCACTTGAGTGTTTTAGGCAAAGTTTCAAAATTCGTTTTAGATTTTTTTATTTTTGCATCACCTCGCTGTACTAGTAATTTTATAATTGTTTTTTGTTTCTAAGGCAAGCTTCTCCTTTATTTATTTTTTTCACAGGCCTTCTGATACAGACATTTCTATTTAAGAATGAAATTGAAATTGAGAATTGCTGTTTTTTATAATTGCTGACAATATAAACAGTTTCGTGGTTGAAGATGGTTCCTCCCATAATTGAAAGTATTTGGCTCTAGACTTTTTTTTATTTTCTAATTATACGTATTATATTTTCTAATTATACATTAATGAGAACACGTTCAAATATTCATTGACAGGTCCTGAAAGTGACTCATCAATAAAACTTAATCTTACTTAATTGTTATTTATGTTTTTACTGCTGCTGCAGCTCTGAAAAGATTTCCTGTGTCAAATGTTGAATTTTAATTTATTAAATCATAGAACGGGTGAGGCTTGAACCGTGACAAGTAAGTGCTACAACTTACTGGTCTGTGAATTTTAGTACTCACCTCCCGTGTGTTCCAGTACTACCAGTGTGTAGTACTCACCTCCCGTGTGTTCCAGTACTACCTGTGTGTAGTACTCACCTCCCGTGTGTTCCAGTACTACCAGTGTGTAGTACTCACCTCCCGTGTGTTCCAGTACTACCAGTGTGTAGTACTCACCTCCCTGTGTTCAGTACTACCTGTGTGTAGTACTCACCTCCCGTGTGTTCCAGTACTACCTGTGTGTAGTACTCACCTCCCGTGTGTTCCAGTACTACCAGTGTGTAGTACTCACCTCCCGTGTGTTCCAGTACTACCAGTGTGTAGTACTCACCTCCCGTGTGTTCCAGTACTACCTGTGTGTAGTACTCACCTCCCGTGTGTTCCAGTACTACCTGTGTGTAGTACTCACCTCCCGTGTGTCCAGTACTACCAGTGTAGTACTCACCTCCCGTGTGTTCCAGTACTACCAGTGTGTAGTACTCACCTCCGTGTGTTCAGTACTACCTGTGTGTAGTACTACCTCCCGTGTGTTCCAGTACTACCTGTGTAGTACTCACCTCCCTGTGTTCCAGTACTACCAGTGTGTAGTACTCACCTCCGTGTGTTCCAGTACTTCTTGTGTGTAGTACTCACCTCCCGTGTGTTCCAGTACTACATGTGTGCAGTACTCACCTCCAGTGTGTTCCAGTATTAACTGTGTGTAGTACTCACCTCCTGTGTGTTCTAGTACTACCTGTGTGTAGTACACACCTCCAGTGTGTTCCAGTATTACCTGTGTGTAGTACTCATCTCCCGTGTGTTCCAGTAACACATGTGTGCAGTACTCACCCCCAGTGTGTTCCAGTATTACCTGTGTGTAGTACTCACCTCTCGTGTGTTCCAGTACCACATGTGTGCAGTACTCACCTCCAGTGTGTTACAGTATTACCTGTGTGTAGTACTCACCTTCTGTGTGTTCTAGTACTACCTGTGTGTAGTACTCACCTCCAGTGTGTTCCAGTATTACCTGTGTGTAGTACTCATCTCCCGTGTGTTCCAGTATTACCTGTGTGTAGTACTCACCTCCCGTGTGTTCCGGTACTACCTGTTCTGTGATTTGTTTTGAACTAGTGTTACTGCAACTGTGTGAGTCATAATTTATTCTTATCCCCGACAGTGAGATCTTAAATAAAACTTGTAAGTATGAAACAAAAAATGTCTAGGCTGAAGTGTTCCCAGGTTGCCTATTTGATATTGTGTCTGTGAAAGATATTGATTTGTATTGTACATTTATGCATTTCAACAATTATTGAGAGAATTCCTCTGCTTGTGAATATACTTGGTGTTCATCAAGATATATAAACCAAGATTTATATGTCTTAACAGTTGACATGCAGCTTTAGTGACAACTGGTGTAGTTGGGAGGCTTCAAGCACCATTAACCATCCAACCAACTTTTATACGGTAACTTCTATGTGTTCTTGTGTCACCTCCCCCATGTGTTTCCCATGAGGGCTGATTCAGAGAGTAGCGTATCTGTTTCCTCGTTATCAGAAGGAGAATATTTCACATTATAAAATAATCATCTTGTATATGAGCTCAAAAAAATAAGGATCTAGCATTTATATATGATACACTTGACTACTTATTAATTTAGTCTATTTCAAAAAGATTCCTTGATGCTGGTGAAGGCTCTTGACCTCAAAGAATTTCAGCACAATGTTTTCCCCAACGTTGTTCGAAATTCTAGACTTCACATGAAATTTGAAAGCAATAGCTACATCTTAGTGTGTGGCTTTATCCCCCACTTATTGTCTTAAGCCAGTGTCTGCCTTCTTAGCCTAACTTACCTGACTCATCTACCTCACCTGGAACTGCTATAATTAATTAGCTTAAGTTTTTGTGTCTATCTACAACATCCTATCCCTTCCCACACACATAGTATATTATAATATAAAAAAAAAACAATAAAGCCATTCTTCTCTTGTAAGTTTCCAGATTTTTGCGTTGTGGTTTGGATTACTTAATGTACACGACATGTTCATATAAAATGGCGTCCTATTTGCATAATTTTCTGCGTTCATGTAACATTCTTAATTTATAAAGAAAACTTTGCTCCTGACGTGACCATTCATCCGTGGTCCGTGAGTGAGGGTGAAGGAAGAGGAGGAGAAGGAGGAAGAAGAAGAAGAGGAGGAGGTGGTGATTGTAGTTCGTTGATAACGAATATTTTTTTTATTTAGCAAAACTGAATACATCAGCAGTGTATTTACTATGTATCTACTATTTTATAAATAATAGTTAGGAGGAAGAGGAGGAGGAAGAGGAGGAGGAGGAGGAGGAGGAGGAAGAGGACGAGGAAGAGGATGAGGAGGAGGAGGATTAGGTTCATGACGGGAGTTAGATACGTAATCCTTGGACAAGGAGGAGGTTTGCTCAGAGTTGATGGATACAGTGACCTTCTGATGACATTTAATAGTGACATTTAAGGTGAATGGTGTGTACTCACCTAGTTGTACTCACCTAGTAGTGGTTGCGGGGGTCGATTCATAGCTCCTGGCCCCGCCTCTTCACTGGCTGCTACTGGGTCACTTCCCGCTCCATGAGCTTTATCATACCTCTTCTTAAAGCTATGAATGGATCCTTCCTCCACTACATCGCTTCCCAAACTATTCCACTTTCTGACTACTCTGTGACTGAAGAAATACTTCCTAATATCCCTGTGATTCATCTGAGTCTTCAACTTCCAACTGTGACACCTTGTTGCTGTGTCCCATCTCTGGAACATTCTGTCTCTGTCCACCTTGTCAATTCCTGTCAGTATTTTATATATCGTTGTCATGTCCCCCTATCTCTCGTGTGTGTGTGTGTGTGTGTGTGTGTGTGTAAAACGCCAATGTAATATGTCTCATTTCTGCTTCACCTTAACCATCACCCACCTACTACTTGTCTCACTTCTGCTTCACCTTAACCATCACCCACCTACTACTTGTCTCATTTCTACTTCACCTTAACCATCACCCACCTACTAATCCCGTTGAGTTACTACGCTCTCATATCACAGAATTTTTCAACATTTAAAATAAAAAATTCCTACGCAATATCGGAAAATGTACAAGGGTGTCCTTGTGTGTCCTTGTAGCCAGAAATGATCCGTCTTAACTCAAGTGGCAGGTGAAAGCTCTCTACCGTAGGTTTTTAAATTTGTTCCAGTATATATTTTTTTTACTTTCTATTAAAAAAATTGGTTCTACGAACATATTTTGTTTATATCTTGGGAAAATATATTAAATTTATTGCGAATTAATGTTACAACGCTTGTGAAATATTTATTTTTATGTTTAAATCCTAAAAGGAAAAGATGAATAGAACAAACAAGAGAAAACTATATATAAAATATTTGTTAGTTTCATTCCACCGGTCTACCCACACATCCACCTGCCCACCCACACATACCCACAGACCACATAGGCCCATTGAAAGTACTTGTGTTCGTGATACCTCCCTTCCTCCATCCATACTCCATCCATTTATTTCGTCTCATCCGTATCCCAATCCTATGTCATTAGCTCCGCCTATTATTCACCGTCTCTTTCCCTTCTCCACACCTTTCTCCGCCTCCCCCGCCCCTAGCCTCACCTATCCACCACTTCCCTCTTCCTTCTCTATCCAAGTTGGAGAGACTTCAGACTTAATAACATAATGGGCTTGCTAATATGATTTACGGACAGCGTGTATGAGGTGCGCGAGACCACCTCTCTGCAGAGAACTCTTGACTTTCCCATTTTTTGTCCGCAAAACAAGTAGGCTCATTATTATTATTATTATTATTATTATTATTATTATTATTATTATTATTATTATTATTATTATTATTACTGCTGTTGTTGATGTTTTTTAAAGTTCCTTTAAAAGACCGCTTAACAGTGCTATATACATAACATATTTTACGGAAGTAATGACAGGCTTCCTGGCACTAGTCACAATGACAGGCTTCCTGGCACTAGTCACAAGTCTACATTAGAGTAATCAAGGCAGTAAGAAAAGAGTATAAGTTTGGAATGATGAGTGGATTATTAGGTTAGGAAGTTGGCAGCCAGTGTGTACTCACCTAGTTGTACTCACCTAGTTGTGGTTGCAGGGGTCGATTCATAGCTCCTGGCCCCGCCTCTTCACTGGCCGCTACTGGGTCACTCTCCCTGCGTCATGAGCTTTATCATACCTCTGCCTCGACTACATCGCTTCCTAAACTATTCCACTTCCCGACCACTCTGTGACTGAAGAAATACTTCCTAACATCTCTGAGATTCATCTGAGTCTTCAGCTGTCTCTGTCTCTGTTCACTTTGTCAATTCCTCTCAATATCTTATATGTTGTTATCATATCCCCCCTATCTCTCCTGTCCTCCAGTGTCGTCAGGTCAATTTCCCTTAACCTCTCCTCATAGGACATACCCCTTAGCTCCGGGACTAGTCTTGTTGCAAACCTTTGCACTTTCTCGAGCTTCTTCACGTGCTTGGCTAGGTGTGGGTTCCAAACTGGTGCTGCATACTCCAGTATGGGCCTAACGTACACAGTATACAGAGTCCTGAACGATTCTTTATTAAGATGTCGGAATGCTGTTCTTAGGTTTGCTAGGCGCCCATATGCTGCAGCAGTTATTTGGTTGATGTGCACCTCAGGAGATGTTCCTGGTGTTATACTCACCCCAAGATCTTTTTCCTTGACTGAGGTTTGCAGTCTCTGGCCCCCTAGACTGTACTCCGTCTGCGGTCTTCTTTGCCCTTCCCCAATCTTCATGACTTTGCACTTGGTGGGGTTGAACTCCAGGAGCCAGTTGTTGGACCAGGCTTGCAGCCTGTCCAGATCCCTTTGTAGTTCTGCCTGGTCCTCGTCCGAATGAATTCTTCTCATCAATTTCACATCATCTGCAAACAGGGACACTTCGGAGTCTATTCCTTCCGTCACGTCGTTCACAAATACCAGAAACAGCACTGGTCCCAGGACTGACCACTATGGAACCCCGCTCGTCACCGGCGCCCACTCTGACACCTCGCCATGTACCATGACTCGCTGCTGTCTTCCTGATAGGTATTCCCTGATCCATTGTAGTGCCTTCCCTGTTAGCCCTGCCTGGTCCTCCAGCTTCTGCACTAATCTCTTGTGTGGAACTGTGTCAAACGCCTTTTTACAATCCAAGAATATGCAATCTACCCACCCCTCTCTCTCTTGTCTTATTGCTGTCACCCTGTCGTAGAACTCCAGTAGGTTTGTGACACAGGATTTCCCGTCCCTGAAACCGTGTTGGCCATCGTTGATAAGCTCATTCCTTTCTAGGTGCTCAACCACTCTTCTCCTGACTATCTTCTCCATGACCTTGCATACTATACATGTCAGTGACACTGGTCTGTAGTTTAGTGCTACGTTCCTGTCTCCTTTTTTAAAAATTGGAACTACATTTGCTGTCTTCCATACCTCAGGTAGTTGCCCTGTTTCGATAGATGTGTTGAAGATCGTTGTTAGAGGTACACATAGCTCCTCTGCTCCCTCTCTCAGGACCCATGGAGAGATGTTATCCGGCCCCATCGCCTTTGAGGTATCTAGCTCGCTTAGTAGCCTCTTCACTTCCTCCTCAGTTGTGTGTATTGTGTCCAGCACTTGATGGTGTACCCTACCTCTCCTTCTTTCTGGAGGCCCTTCTATCTCCTCTGTGAACACCTCTTTGAATCTCATGTTGAGCTCCTCACACACTTCATGGTCATTTCTTGTGACCTCCCCTCCTACCTTCCTCAGCCTGATTACCTGGTCCTTGACTGTTGTTCTCCTCCTGATGTGGCTGTACAGCAGCTTTGGGTCAGATTTGGCTTTCGCTGCTATGTCATTCTCGTACTGTCTTTGGGCCTCCCTTCTGATCTGTGCATATTCATTTCTGGCTCTACGACTGCTCTCCTTATTCTTCGGGGTTCTTTGCTTTCTGTACCTCTTCCATTCCCTTGCACACTTGGTTTTGGCTTCCCTACACCTTTGGGTGAACCATGTGCTCATCCTGTCTTTTTCGCTTCTCCTGTTACCCTTGAGTATAAACTTCTCCTCAGCTTCCTTGCAAATTGTTGTCATATATTCCATCATCTCGTCTACTGACTTCCCTGCCATCTCTCCGTCCCACTGAACTCCATGCAGGAAGTTCTTCATGCCCACATAGTCACCTTTCTTGTAGTTTGGCTTCATTCGTGCAGCCCTTCCTGCTTCCCCCTCCACTTGTAACTCTACTATATATTCGAAACTTAGAACTATATGATCACTGGCCCCAAGGGAGCTTTCATGTGTGATGTCCTCAATATCTGCACTACTCAGGGTGAATACTAGGTCCAGTCTCGCTGGTACGTCCTCTCCTCTCTCTCTGGTAGTGTCCCTTACGTGTTGGTACATGAGATTTTCCAGTACCACCTTCATCACCTTAGCCCTCCACGTTTCTTGTCCCCCATGTGGCTCTAAGTTCTCCCAATCAATTTCCTTATGGTTGAAGTCACCCATGATCAGTAGCTTCGCCCTGCTCGCGCGAGCCCTTCTGGCCACTTCTGCCAGTGTGACAATCATCGCTCTGTTACTCTCATCATACTCTTGCCTTGGCCTCCTGCTGTTCTGTGGTGGGTTATACATCACTGCAATTACCACCTTGGGACCTCCAGACTGTAGCATCCCTACTAAGTAATCCCCAGCTTCTCCTCTGTCTCCTCTCTCCAGCTCGTCAAAATCCCATCGGTTTTTGATCAGTGTGTGTGTGTGTGTGTGTGTGTGTGTACTCACCTATTTGTACTCACCTATTTGTGGTTGCAGGGGTCGATTCATAGCTCCTGGCCCCGCCTCTTCACTGATTGCTACTAGGTCCTCTCTCTCCCTGTGTGTGTGTGTGTGTGGCCTCACGTTGTTCTCTCAGTTCTACAACATCTACGCACCTACAAGGACATCCACGTACCTACGGAAATATCCGAGTCCATAGGAAAACATCCAAGGAGCTACGAGAACATTCAGGAACCTATAACAACATTCATATATTTACAAGAACATTCATATATCTACAAGAGCATTCATTCACGTACACGAACATCCATGCACACACAAGCAGATCTATACACCTACAAGAACAACCAGGGTAATCACTTACATGCAACCCACAATGTTTGATATGTTTTTTTTTAAGAAAAACATTCGGCAACATGCTTTACTGACTTGTGCTCTTCCAATTACTGACTCATTCACCTTCCCCCTCTCTCTGTCTCCTCTCTCTCTCTCTCTCGTTCGCTCTCTCCCTCTCTCTCAGGCTACTGCGAATTCTCAGTGATCATGGCCAAGGAGCTTGTTTGACCATTGAATTACTTACAAAGACCAAATATTGTACAGCAGATTGGAGTGCTTCACGATCAGCCTTAATGGCTGATGCTGGGGTCTGTTGGTTCTGGCAGAGTTTAATGCGAAGTTAATAGACATTTTATATCCTGGATTTCAGCCAGATGAGTACGGGAGCCGACGTTGAGCGCACCACAACCAACCAGATTAGTGCATGTGTTAGTAAGTGAAAAGGGGCATCACTGCCAAGATAGATGAGTGAATGTGACAGAGTGAATGTGAAAGAGTAAGTGTATCAGAGCATTTATGAGTGAATGTGTGTGCAAGTGAATGAAAACGTAAGTGCATCAGAGCCCATACAGATGAGTACACTCACTAGTGACAGTCCTAAACAACATATTAGATATTATTATAAAGCATAAACGGAGGACTATTGAAGAATAATTAATATGGAGACAACGGGTATTCCAAGAGTATGTATGAATAAGGGAAGAAGACTGAACAAGTTGTGCATACATGGGGAAAATTGTTATGTGAATATTCAAGGAGTAACTGTTATGCATTCCGCTTAATGTTTTATAATTTCTTACACGAGAAAATAAGAGAAAATGAAAGCTGTTACAGATGGATTCAGAAGAAATTATTGTTCAAGTGTAAACAATTACATATTGTAAAATATAAAAAAAAATCAAAACCTTTTTATATTTTTGAGCTAAAATTGTGGAAAGCTGAAAAATATATTCCTTCAACGATTCACAATATATATATATATATATATATATATATATATATATATATATATATATATATATATATATTATATATAATATATATATATATATATATATATATATATATATATATATATATCTATTATATAATGTAAGTTTTACTTTAATGCCTATTTTAGGGATTAAATAGTTTTTATCTGATGGGGGAAAGGTTAGATGGAGCTTTAATGACAATACTGTAGTTGATAGGCTTTAAATCCTATTAATCAAGTAACGTTTTAACATTAATCTGTATCGCTGGTTCATCTGAGGAGGACAGGTGTCATGGCGTAATGATACTGAGTTATGTCTGATAAATCTTTTGGAACTAAGTTGTAAAGTGTCGTCAAAACCACTGCAAAGTAGCAAATCCAATAACATCCCTCGTAAACAAGGACTAAGGACGGGCTTATTTCAAGTGAAAAATGCATTGATCCCCTTCATGCACAGGCGTAAACATAATCTGGTATTCAATGAGTTTCTCATAACACTCATTAGCTAGTTAAAACACTTGTCATTTTGTATGAAGATGCAAAATCCGTGTAACGTTCTAGCAAATAAATTGTTAAAAGAAATGGATTGATGGTCGACAGAATGGTAGCAGCAGCATCCTGTCAATACGGGGGACCATAGCCTTCAAACATCACGTTCATGAATATACTGAGAATGATAAAGGCATGAAGGAAGAGGAATGAAAACATGAAGGAAGTGGAGCAAGAAGAAAATTAGGTGGAAGAAACTCAATAGGAAGAGAATGAGGAGGAAATGGATGACGAGGAGGTAGAAGATGAGAAGGAGGTAGGCTAATGATGCAAACTCATTATCATTACTATTAATCTGTTAATGTTGACTGTCTTACCTGATCAGGAGTGGACTACACTATATAGCAGTTCAATATCTGTGGGAGGAAGGTGATAGATACATCTGAATCACACAATGATTACTGAAAATTAAGAGAATATTCATGAAAATATTTGGAAATAATTAAAGAAAAAAAAAAGATAAAGAAAAGGGAAGCATTCGCGCATTACACACACACACACACACACACACACACACACACACACATATATATATATATATATATATATATATATATATATATATATATATATATATATATATATATATATATATATATATATATGTGTGTGTATATATATGTGTGTGTGTGTGTGTGTGTGTGTGTGTGTGTGTGTGTTGCTCCAGAGTTTCAGTGTGGCGATCCACAGGTGGAATGCTTGCTGCATTCTCGGTTCTCTGGACATCATGAAATTAGATTTTACGTAAATATTACTAACTAAATTTTGACAGATCTAAGATAGTTTTAGCGAGATTAAGCTAAATTACATTACGTTAATTTTAGAAGTGTTAGGTGAAGATGCTAAATTAGTTCCATTTCCCAAAAATTCATAATGCAAATTCACGTTTTATATCTATTAATTATTAAAAAATAAAAAATATATATCCCTGTAAATTCAGTTTGTTTGACCACATTACACATAAAACTGAGCTGCAGGAGAGAGAGAGAGAACCTTGGTAACTGAAAGAAATAACTTCAGTTCTGGTAACTGTGAAAGACAACGACAACTCTGGAAGATACATTGTTAGTATTAAACACTTCTATCCTTTAGATAGAAGTGTCTAATTTTCTTCCTTCAGATTCATTATTCATGTTTCTTACAATGAAAAAAACAAGATGGAAATTCAGTGCAAACACTGTCCTAGAACCAACTAATTTAACTATTGTTGTGACCAAACAACTATCAGGTTAACAAGTTATGAGATCATTGACCGGACAGCGATCAGTGAACGGAGGATCGAGTCTACATTTATCCTTGATCTGAATGACCGAAACGGCTTTAGCTCTTCACGAAATATAATACGCATTAGATGCGTATTATATTTCGTATTACTGAAGTCAAACTTCAACTATGTTCACCTTCCTGATTCACTTCCTCTGCGTCACAATATTTCCCTTTCGACTTAGTAATAAAAAACAAAACAAAAAAAAATCTCAGTTTATCCATTCATGTGCAATAATAATAAAATTTTACTGCCTTTATTTACACGCTATTTTATGCCCGTACAAAAGCTTTTGATTCCCAGTAATTCTGTTGGAGTTTTACAAGTTCACTTAAAAAAAGAGAGGCAAAGCTCAACTGGCTTTAGAAAACCACAATCTAGCAATGAATGACGTGTTTCAAAACACGACCTTTTATCTTCAATTAACACAATGTAACACGCGGTTTTTTTTTCAGCCTCACATCTTCACCTCAAAATATTATAAATAAATGTAGCTAAATTCAGAAAAAAGGTAAAATCCTCGGAAACGAAAAAATAAGAATAAAAGTTTTAACCGAAATTCAGACTATTGGACAACACTGACAACACTTTTTCCTGACAACATGACAACACTCTCTGACAACACAGCCAACACTGAGAACAAAACTGCAATGACGCACAAGCACAGTTTTTAACATCATTGACGATACTGCTAATATAAACCCTTCAGGGAGGAAGTGATGCCATGATGCTGGTGAAGGGCTCTTCATTCAATGATTTAGAGCTATCTGCTCTTTTGGATCAAATCTGTTCGCTTATATTCCCTAGGTGCATAATCTAAATAATAATAATAATAAGTATATTCAGTATATTCATATTAGAGAGAGAGAGAGAATGAGAAAGCACTGGAGAGAGAAAGTTATAAGCGTGTATATAGCCAGTGAGAGTGAAAAAAAAAACACAACGGAGTTTTGAGAGAGTGGAACAGCAGCAGGAGTGTAGAGGAAGGGTAGGATAGTGAAGGGTAGGCAGGGAAGGATAGACAGGAACGGTAGGCAGGGAATGATAGTGAAGGGGTGGCAGTGGGAGGGTGAAGGGGTGGTGGTTAGGTGGAATGAGAATGAAGAGAAAATCCCACTGAAGTCGAACACAGTTTCGGAAAGTTGAGAACTATTTTCATTACCTGTTCCTTTGTGATGGCGCCGGATCATTCCGCAAGCACAAGAGACTATTTTTAACAACGCCCATGTACTTGGGGGTATCTTTTGTCATGTATGTTTCTTGGAATGTCTTATGGAGGTATCTTAAAACCTATGTATCTTAGAGATGCTGGATTTTAAAGATTCATTGCATCATCATCTGTGAAGGCAAGTAAAGTACATATTATATAAATCGATTTCATATATATAATAATATATATATATATATATATATATATATATATATATATATATATATATATATATATATATATATATATATATATATATATATATATATATATATATATATATATATATATATATATATATATATATATATATATATATATATATATATTATTGTGACCACGAACAAGTGGTATTGAATCAATAACAACACTGCGACTAGCCGAGGAATCGAACCCATGTAGTTCTGGAAGAATAACACACCTAGCTTGGCTGGGTACTTGGTTCTTGTAGGACTGTGTGGTTCAGTGGGTTAAGGCGTTATGTGATTTTCGCTCACCACTAGGCAGGGCCAAAACTACATGGGTTCGAGTCGTCTTTGGCTAGTCGCAGTGTTGAAAATATATATATATATATATATATATATATATATATATATATATATATATATATATATATATATATATATATATATATATATATATATATATATATATAAAACTTCTAATAGGAAAGTTCCAGTAGTGCTTGGAGGTAAAGCGTTGGTCCAACATTTACTGGCTTATCTACAAAATTATCTTCATCTGTACCTATGTAATATAAACGATATTTGATTTCCACATTAACTTCTGGAGCTTTTTATATATGCTCACAGTATTTTAGTCTTCATTCTGAATTTTAATTTCTATGACAAAACTTTTTCCTGAATAGTTTTCGCAAATTTTTCATAAATACTTACATAGGTAAACAACTGCATAAGTTATTACATCGTCCAGAACCAAAAATTACTGTTAACACAGCAGGTCTTTATTTCCCAATAACTTTCATAAACAAACATAGCTTTTCTTTAAAGACTAAACTAGCAAAGGTGTTACAAAACTTTTATTCACAGGTGAGAATAAAATATATATTTAAGCCTAAATACACTATACGTCTCTTTAAGTTCATGGATGTTATAATTGTTGAATTACAGTCCGCTGTAGTCTACAAATATTATTATCATAGCTATAATGTTATGTATGTTTGTAAAACTTAGTGTCAACTGAAGGTCCACATCTTTGAACACTTTAGCATATCTATTAAAACAAAACAATTAAATAAACCCCCAGTTAGTGCCATACACCATTATTGTGAAGCCACAGACCACACAATAAACATTGTGAAGCCACAGACCACACAATAAACATTGTGAAGCCACAGACCATACAATAAACATTGTGAAGCCACAGACCACACAATAAACATTGTGAAGCCACAGACCACACAATAAACATTGTGAAGCCACAGACCACACAATAAACATTGTGAAGCCACAGACCACACAATAAACATTGTGAAGCCACAGACCACACAATAAACATTGTGAAGCCACAGACCACACAATAAACATTGTGAAGCCACAGACCTCACAATAAACATTGTGAAGGCACAGACCAGACAATAAACATTATGAAGCCACAGACCACACAATAAACATTGTGAAGCCACAGACCACACAATAAACATTGTGAAGCCACAGACCACATAATAAACATTGTGAAGCCACAGACCACACAATAAACATTGAGAAGCCACAGACCACACAATAAACATTGTGAAGCCACAGACCACACAATAAACATTGTGAAGCCACAGACCACACAATAAACATTGTGAAGCCACAGACCACACAATAAACATTGTGAAGCCACAGACCACACAATAAACATTGTGAAGCCACAGACCACACAATAAACATTGTGAAGCCACAGACCTCACAATAAACATTGTGAAGGCACAGACCAGACAATAAACATTATGAAGCCACAGACCACACAATAAACATTGTGAAGCCACAGACCACACAATAAACATTGTGAAGCCACAGACCACACAAAAAACATTGTGAAGCCACAGACCACACAATAAACATTGTGAAGCCACAGACCACACAATAAACATTGTGAAGCCACAGACCACACAAAGACAGTATAGTCTTTTTAACACCATTAGAGACAAATCTTCCCTTTGTGATAATGAACGGTCAGTAGAGTTACTTTGTTCAGAGTTATATTGTATTTTGGTCTTCATTCATTTCTCTTTTCTTATACTTTTGTTAACTTGACGTTTAGTATATGTTCAGACTTTATTCTTATAGTTGAATTTCTTTGAAATGGTACACTGCCTGATTATGGAATGAGTTAACTCCGAAACTAGTCGTGCATAAAGGATGTTTCAAGTAGCATTGCTGATTTTCAAATATTTATCTATCTATATAGATTTTTTTTTTCAACAAACCGGCCATATCACACCGAGGCAGAGTGACCTAAAAAGAAAAACGAAATATATATTTTATATATATATATATATACAGTGGTCCCTCGGTTTTCGTGCATCTCCAAACTCGAACATTTATGTAAGTGTATTTTCGTAAGTGATGTTGCAAGTGTATTTTTGGGGGTCTGAAATAGACTAACCTACGTGACATTATTTCTTAAGGAAGTAAATTCGTTCGGTAATGGCACTTGAGCAGCATTCTGGAACGAATTTTCGGCGAAAACCGAGGGACCACTGTATATATATATATATATATATATATATATATATATATATATATATATTTATATATATATATATATATATATATATATATATTTTGGTAGTAGGTTGGTAGACAGCAACCACCCAGGGAGGTACTACCGTCCTGCCAAGTGAGTGTAAAACGAAAGCCTGTAATTGTTTTACATGATGGTAGGATTGCTGGTGTCTTTTTTCTGTCTCATAAACATGCAAGATTTCAGGTATGTCTTGTTACTTCTACTTACACTTAGGTCACACTACACATTCATGTACAAGCATATATATACACACACCCCTCTGGGTTTTCTTCTATTTTCTTATTAGTTCTTGTTCTTATTTCCTCTTATCTCCATGGGGAAGTGGAACAGAATTCTTCCTCCGTAAGCCATGCGTGTCGTAAGAGTCGACTAAAATGCCGGGAGCAAGGGGCTAGTAACCCCTTCTCCTGTATACATTACTAAAGTTAAAAGAGAAACTTTTGTTTTCTCTTTGGGCCACCCGCCTTGGTGGGAAATGGCCGATTTGTTGAAAGAAGAAATATATATATATATATATATATATATATATATATATATATATATATATATATATATATATATATATATATATATATATATATATATATATATATAATACTGATTTCGTTAATCATTTGATTAGAGCACATTCATAGTATTACTCAGGAACAATGATCTCCCGACGCCGAACCGTTAATTAGGTGGTTGTGTGACGGCCTTAACTAGCTGCTTAACAAAGGTGACAGAGGTACCAGTTCGTGAGACACCTGAGACAATCAGCCCACCACCACCACCAAATTAGCCGTGGATTTTTTTTGTGAGGATAGGATTGTAGGAAAATTTTGCGTTACCAAAACGTTTTTTTTAGTTTTCGTATACATGTGTGCTTATCACTCAAAAAAATACATTTAGAAAATAGAAGAAAGAAAAAATTGAAAATTTCGATCCCTACTCTGGGATCCTAGTTGGCAAGCAGATACACCCTCACATACATGCACTCAAAAACGCACAAGCACACACACACACTTTCTTACACACCTAAATGTACAAAGACGTAAAAACACTCACAAAGAAAAGCGTAATCAACCTTACACACAGAGAGCGTAAAAACACGCTTTTGTTCATCAGCAAATCTTTAACCTCCCTGCAAACATCAAGTGTCTTTGTGTGTCTGTCAGCCAGGCTCTCTCTCTCTTTCTCTGTCTCTCTCTCTCTCTTTGTTTATCAGTGTGCGACGTCTAGAAAGTGTCGAGGCTGATGGAGCTGGAAGTATCGCTATGGTTGCAGTATTGGGCTGAGAGATAAACTTTAAGGATATGTTCGCGTGTCGTCACTGTTTGCCAACTCACACACACATGTATATATATATATGCAATAAGATCACATTAAACAGGTGATATATATATATATATATATATATATATATATATATATATATATATATATATATATATATATATATATATATATATATATATATATATATATATATATATATATATATATATATATATAGGATGGGGTCCACCTCTGGTGTCAATTGTGGGACCCATTGCCTCGGAGAAGTGGATAAAAAGACTTCAAGGAAGAATATTTAGATTTCTTTCTGAAGCCATTTGAATATTCCACTTCCCCTACTACCCCATCAAACTTTATTTCAAGACAAAATACAAAATACAATGGGGAGAAACAACATAGATAACAACTCAGAGCTACATGTCAAATACTTCGTCCAACTCCCCGGCAGTGGGCCGCGTGCCCAGAATACTGCAGGCATTTCCCTCTGGATCGCAACACTGAGTCTCTGAAACAGGAAGCTGGTCGCCCTGTGGTCCTTGGTTTCTATGATGAGTTTTCCACCCAATATATATATATATATATATATATATATATATATATATATATATATATATATATATATATATATAATTTATACATATACATTATATATATATATATATATATATATATATATATATATATATATATATATATATATATATATATATATATATATATAGATATAGATATATATAGATATATATATACTGCTAGTGAGGCTAGTACGCCAAACAAGGAGAATGAAATTAGCTTAGAAGCTCCCACACCACCGTATGTCGTCGGATTATGGTAAAACAGCTAGCCCTGCTGGCTGCGTCATTTTTGTAGGATTTGGTGGTCCTGTGGGTTAAAGCGTCATGTGGTTCTCACTCACCATGAGACGGGCCAGTACAACATGGGTTCGAGTCCTTGGCTATCGCAGTGTTGTTATTGATTATATGTAACACCGGTTTTAATACAGATGTTTTTATTAATTGTTCTGTTGCGGCAACTTCTTTGATTTTATGTTGACTTCTGCATCTTGGAACAGTTAATTCTGCTTTTTGTCTCTTATCCAGAATTCATTTTCGACTTGTTAAATAATTTGTAAATAATTTGTAAATAAATTTGTAAATAATGCTGTTAAGTGTTCTCGTTATTTTTTGTTTGGTTGCATGATTGTTTGTCATGTTGTTTACTGCTGTAAACGACTTTCATCATGGTGTGAGGGTTGAGTCCTTTGAGACTTCTGTTTTGATTAGCTGAAGTTACGTTGTTGCTTGTTTTGTTCTGGCTATTTCATTCTAACATTTGTTCTCTCTTTTCTTTTCTGTCTCCCTCCCTACACCTCTCTCACTCTTTATTGTCTCCTTGCTTGTTGTTGCTTGTTCTCTCTCTCTCTCTCTCTCTCTCTCTCTCTCTCTCTCTCTCTCTCTCTCTCTCTCTCTCTCTCTCTCTCTTATATATATATATATTATTCTCTCTCTCTCTCTCTCTCTCTCCTCTCTCTCTCTCTCTCTCTCTCTCTCTCTCTCTCTCTCTCTCTTCTCTCTTCTCTACTATCATCTCCATATCTATTCCTAATATAATTATAATAATATATATATATATATATATATATATATATATATATATTCTCTCTCTCTCTCTCTCTCTCTCTCTCTCTCTCTCTCTCTCTCTCTCTCTCTCTCTCTCTCTCTCTCTCCCTTTTTTCATCTATCTCTCTCTCTCTCTCTCTTCTCTTCTTCTATATATATATATATATATATATATATTATATATATATATATATATATATATATATATATATATATTCTCTCTCTCTCTCTCTCTCTCTCTCTCTCTCTCTCTTTTTTTTTTCCCCCCCCTCTCTCTCTCTCTCTCTCTCTCTCTCTCTCTCTATCTATCTCTCACGCTCACTCTTGTGTTTCCTATATTCCGTAACCATTAAACTGTACCTCCTACCCGACGCTGCACAATTTTCATCTAATTACTGAATCATTCCACAATGAAGTGCTGATTCCTGAATAAAATTGAGGACAACAGACCAGTTCTTAACGATTATTTGTCCGAAATATCCATATACAGCGGTCACTTCAGTTGTCTATGAATTTTGAGTGCCTATTTTACGTTATATACTAATAGATTGTATTGAAACCTTAACTAAGGCGATTATGAATTTTCAGCATACTGGTATATCACAGCATAACGATGAGGGTTTTAGTGGTAAGCCGAAATATACAGTACTTTTTCTTTTTGTGGATTCGTCGCCGAATGTGGTGTAGCGCAGGTTACAAGACGGATAGACAGCTGGGTGGATATGTGTGGATTGATTCATGAATGTTTACGGTGGGTGGGTGGATGCAGGGATAGATGCTTTGAGGATCTGACGAATGGATGATGTTGTTACCATCATGGTACGCTGACTGCGTTTATCTCTCAACTGTTGCAACGCAGTGACAGCAAATTGGAGCACGCCAGATATCCCTTGACTTTGTGTTGGTTTCTTTGAGCAATTTAGCACCGCCTGGTCTCGTCTATACTCTGGCTTCCGGCTGAAGCTTCAGTCATTAGGATTCAGGTGTCAAGGGCTCCTTAAATAAATAAAAACTGCAGAACAATGATAGCTACAGAATTTATTTACCGAAGAATCGCAATTACAATACCATAGAGAATCCTTTTGCTTGAATGAGCATCGGAACGCGTCACCTATCACTGAACTTCGTTATACGTCAACTTTTAGTGATCTTCGGAACACATCTGCTTCAAGTGACCTTCAAAATGCGTCGACTTCGAGTGAGCTTCGGAGTCTTCAATAAGAGATTTCACCGAGATTCAATACTCAACGCTGCTGGTCAATGAGTAACAAGAGGCAGTATTTCAGTGTCATTAAACTGCAATTAATTTTGGCCATGATTAATGGAAATCAGAAAATGTATTAACGTGAGTTCCATTAGCGACAAAAATGTTACAAAAATAGGAAATCCTCTCTGCTTCTAAAATGAAAATGGTCTCTTAGTTCAGCCTATACCCATTTTAATGTTTGAAATTTCTTACCAAAGTTCCAGCTTGAATTTCTTAACGTTCCTCTTGGTTCCACAAAGAATAAAGACGTATTTAATTAAGCAAATTAAAAAGGCTCAGGCAGATCTGGGAACACGATAACTGAGCACACACAGACTAAGGGAATGTATGGAAGGAGCTATACTGTATGCGGAGGCCTTATCAGATCACCATGGAGCCCGGGAAAAGACGAGGAACACATGAGAGGACTAAAGAAAATGAAGGAGATAAGTTATATGCAGAGGCCCTGACAGAAAACAGCAGTGCCCAGGAAAAGCTGAGAAGGAAAAATGACAGACCATTGAGCACAGGGACATCAGCTAGAGATGAGATTGAAGGAAGGAACGCTGAAATGGAGGCAACTAAATCGTCTCAGAAGATGCAAAGGGAAATGCAATGGGAGGACGAAAAGGAGAGGTCAGTTTTTGTTTACGGGCTTCAGGAAGTTGATGGGAAAACTTATGAAGCAAGAAGTCAGAAGGAGAAAAAAGCGATTGAAAGTATCATGAAAGTATGATGAAAGCATGTCGCAGGTGACAAACCCGCACTGCGCTACTCTGAGAAAACTTCCCCTCAATCATTCAGTTGTTGCCTTGCAACATTGCATAGCTCCTGATGACGCACTGAGAAGTGTGACAATACTTAAGCTAAAGATTTTCACCCTCGTGGCTTGTCTTGCATGTATATATGTATATATATATATATATATATATATATATATATATATATATATATAATATATATATATATATATATATATATATATATATATATATTATTCCAGCTGAAGCAGCCATTAGAAATGGTGGAATGAGACTTATATCATTCTGCCACAGGTGTGACATCTATATAATAGTAGGTATATAAAAAAACGCGCGTATTCGAATGCAACGTTGTGTCAAAATTTCAAAGCAATCCGTGAAGAACTTTCGGAGATTTAGGATTTTGAACAATCGAACATTTACATTTTTATTTATATAGATAGATAGAGAGAGAGATCGTAGTCAGCAGGATTCGAACCCACTCACTATAGGAAGACTGGCAAGGTTCTCAAGTGACACTCTTCACCACTCGACCACAAATGCCTCAAAAGCTGGGCAGCCTGGTTTACAAGCCATGTCTCTTCCCAGCCCCGGCACATTAGTGGGTCTCAAACATGGTTTTAAACTATTTCATTCTCCTCCTGTATGTTCCGACCTCACAAGCCATTTTTATATCAATGCACCACGCAAAAACAGGTGTGTATATACAGATGTGCCGGGGCTGGGAAGAAACATGGCTTGTAAACCAGGCTGCCCAGCTTTTGAGGCAGTTGTGGCCGAGTGGTGAAGAGTGTCACTTGGGAACCCTGCCAGTCTTCCTGTAGCGGGTTCAAATCCTGCTGACGGCGTTCTTTCTCTGTATATACCCGCCTTTTTCTGCTTGGTGCATTGTGGAGTCAGAACATACAGGAGGAAAATGAAATATCACCAGCAATGCACCGCGCAGAAATAGGCATGTGTATATATATTATTACGCACACAGGTAATAATGACCAGTAGACCTGGTCGTAATGGGACTTTGAGCGAAAATAAACACAGCGGTAGTATTTAAATTGTATTTCCCTTCACCAATAATGTATATGTATATATGTACACTATGTACAAAAGTTTGAAATATATATGTATCACTGTAATTAAGGCAAAGACAAAAGCCTGAGAGAGAGAGAGAACCGTGAGCAACCTGTGATTGGTTAATGAACCAAGGTACTGATTTAACGATGGGTACTCTTACCGATAAACCCTTAGCACCTGGTTCGCTGGTTGGGAGGCTGCCTATATGGGTGTGTGTACATGTTCTGAATAAAATATAACATACTCTTTGCATACCACATATATCTACATACCAGTTCCCATTTCGGCAATGGGAACACGCCTCGACCTAAGTGACTTTGCGCCTTGCTGCCCCAATTCACACGGAATATACGTGCATTTGCGGCGATGCGCAAGCCGACCAATATGGTCTACTGTTCCAAAACCAAGGGTTGGCATGCAAGACACAATGAGGTCAACGACATCATGAAGAGAATCCTTGCTACAGCTGGATGCCCAGCCGAGAGAGAGTCCCGATCACTAGCAGCCAACAATACCCACAATCCAGCAAACGGGATCACCATCTATCCTTCGTTTATATCAAGATCCCATGATGTTGCAGTGTCTGACAGATGTGACAAATGGTTTTAAAAACCGACAAAACTGCAACATTATGGGATCTTGATACAAACGAATTCTTCAACACTTGTCTAACCTTTGGACGAAGACTTACTTCGACTAGTTGATGGTGCCACTATGACCCCGCCTCCTGCTTCGCCTCACCTGACTACAGTATATAAGCCCCTTCTACGGCCCTATTCTGTACTTTCTACAAGATTGATAGACTAAATACATCGACTTTAGGCTGAGAGACTGATTACCTCAAACTTCTCCTCTCCTTATAAATTTCTACTTTGTATTGGACTGATGAAGCCACTGTGTGGCGAAACATTTCTTCAGTAAAGATTCCCATATGTTGCCTAAGTGTCTTAATCTTCAACTTGTCGGTTTTCAAAACCACATTCCCTTCTTTGCCTCCATGGATAACGTTTTTTGTCTCCACAGATACCTCAACGCACCACTCACCTTTATTCCTTCATCAATTCTATGGTTAACCTCATCCTTCATAAACCCATCGGCTGATAAGTCAACTCCCAAATATCTGAAAACATTCACTTCATCCACACACTCTCTCTCTCCAATGTGATATCCAATTTTTCTTTATCTAAATCGTTTGATACCTTCATCACCTTACTCTTATCTAAGTTCACTTTCAACTTTCTGCCTTTACATACCCTCCCAAACTCGTCCACTAACTTTTGCAACTTTTCTTTAGAATCTCCCATAAGCACAGTATCATCAGCAAAAAGCAACTGTGTCAACTCTTATTTTGTACTTGATTCCCAATAATTTAATCCCACCAATCTCCCCAACACCCTATCATTTACTTCTTTTACAACCCCATCTACAAATATATTAAACAACCATGGTGACATTACACATCCCTGTCTAAGACCTACATTTACCGGGAAGTAATCTTCCTCTCTCCTACACACCCTAACTTGAGCCTCACTATTCTCATAAAAACTCACAGGGATGTGTATATATATATATATATATATATATATATATATATATATATATATATATATATATATATATATATATATATATATATAAACCGAGGTTATAGTCGAGAGACAAGACAAGAACGTGAGGTGTGTGGGAGACTCCTCACACACGTCCACTCCCACATCCCGCTCTTACATTCTCCTCCTTCAAACTTTAGTCTGCTATTTACTGGTCTCTCAGAAAGTTGGCACCAAGTCACTACAACAAAAATAATATATTTGAAGATACAGAATAAAGTGAGTTGCTTTCAAAGACGACATTATTTTCAATGATATTATTATAAATGTACACCTGGGCTAATTAAAAATGAAATTAGATGACTTAAAACTCCATAGGAAGTTTGCACACATAGTATCTAAGCTGAGAAGATGAATGGAAGGGAGAAACTTGCTTGTCTTTGTCCTGATGATTTAAAGAAAAGATTATCACTGTGTTTTAGGGAAGGAAACCAGTGGCGAGATATGTGGTGTACTGGTAGTGGTTGTTGGAAGAGGGTTGCGTTAATGTTGGTGGTGGTTATAGTGGTCTGAAAGATTTTCGTAGTGCCTTTGTCTCATGGGTCAGAGAGCTCAATTAGCTCCGACATCCTCCAGGTCTGAAGATCACTTGGTACTAACGCTCAAAAAGCCAGAACGTTCATATGAGGTCTGACGTCCCAGCATACAAGAAAGATCACATTACCAGACCAGCAAAGAGACACTGACCTGACGTCCCATCATGACAGACAAAAGTCACCTAAGTCCTGAGGTTTCCACAAGGATTTTCGTATACATCCCAGCCTCTGCTGGCTGCTCCTTAGTTGTAGCAATCTTCCCTGGGTTCCTTACTGCCGGCGCTGCGCCTCGCTCCTCAGCCTTATTAATATTACGGAATTTATAATTAGTGGAGCAGTCTCTGCGCTGCCAGCCCAGTGTAATAAGCCCGGGTGTCGGGAAGCAGCAGCTGCTGTGTTCACAGTGTTGGTCTCGACCCACCTGCGACACCACATGTGGCACCTGTGACACCCCTTGTGGCACCTGTGTGGCACCACTGGTGACAACACCTTGATACCGTTTGAGGCATTGCAAACACCGTTTTGTCACTGCTTTTGACACCACAACACCGTCTCTGACATTTGCTAACTACTCATCAAACAGGTGAGGTACATACCCTCATTAGCAACTTTTTTTAATAAAGTTAATTAATTTTCGACCAGATCTCAATTACATATGCAGGATATACTGTTTACTATGAATTTCATGGAAATTTTGGTCGGTTAATTAGGTTTAAAGCCTATCGATTACACGAAGGTCATAAATGCTGCATATAACCTGTTCATCAGTAGTCAAGAATAATTTAATTCCTAAATTTGGGGTTAAAGTAAATTATCAGCATATATATGCTGAGAAGCATACACCTCACCATGTATATACCCACTGAAGATTTTTTCTTGAATATTGCTTTATTATATCAAGAAATAATACGAACAAACATAAAATGTTTATTATGAAAGCTATTTCATTTTATCAAGAAAGTAAGATTATATTTTAAAAATGCATTTATTTTATCAGAATTTTTTTTAATTTATAATTATACTAGAAAAAAATATATTTTAATTTAGAAAACATGAGAAGACTGTGCAAGTAGTTCTTATTGAAGAAAGCTGAGGTGCTGACTCTGCACTGCATTTTGCTAACAGCAATATCCTGACTGATCAGGCCGGAACCATCAACAGGTAACGTGGTGCAGCATTAAATATATTTTCAGTATGGTAGAAAGGTTTAGTGCGACAGGACATTATACATAGTAAAGGTTAGTGTTGAATTCAGGTATCACTGGTTAGGTTTCAGGTATCACTGGTGACCGTATTGTGGTTTACCTCGCTGTTACCTATGCTTGCTCTTGGCAACTTATATTTTTCCTCAGAGATGTGTTAGTCAAGTGGCTTGTCAATATTACCTCATTGTTGATGCTCTATTAAATTTGTAGGTCATACAAAAAAATCACAGAATGTGATTATTTCTTTTCTTTTCATTAAACTAACAATTTAGTCACATGCAATTAAATATTTCTTTAATATTGTTTTATAAATCTGCTTTGCAAATATTCCCCCCAAAATCCGTCCTGATTTATTAATAATTTAGAATAATAATCTTTGTTTCTGCATGTACAAGGTATACAGACCCAGCTGACATCAATGACATACTACTATATAGGAAGCCCCTTGTTATGCAGAGCATTTCGAGCAGATTAAGCCAATTTTGTCCCCAGGATTCGACCCCACACCAGTCGACTAACACCCAGGTACTTATTTTACTAATAGGTTAACATGGACAGCAGGTGCCTTAAGGAGACACGTCCTAATGTTTCCACCTGTACCGGGGATCGACCCCCGGACCTCAGTATGTGAGCTGAGTGAGCTAGCATTTGAGCTACGGGACATCTAAGAATAAATGAAAGTCAAATGATATATATAACAATCACAGTATCCGCCTGTTATAAATTAACATATTTACTGATTAAGTTGATAAAGAAATACACATATATCATTCTTCTCTTCTGAAGCAAAAAAAAAAAACAAAAAAACAGAAAGTTTGATGATCGGGGCGAAAATGAAGCACAAGACGACTCTGATAATCCACACTTCTCTGACCTTAACCTAATTAATTGTTTTTTGTAAGGAATATGAGTAAGGTGTCTGGCGAAAAAAGTTTTCAGATCGATCTTAACGAAAGATGTGAGCTAGAGGATCTGAAGGTGGAAACATTTCCATATATTAAACGCATACTCGTACATATGACTCGACCCCTGCAACCACAACTAGGTGAGTATACACACAAAAAACACACACACACACACACACACACACACACACACACACACACACACACACACACACACACACACACTCCAATGGATCAGGGAATACCTATTAGGAAGACGACAGCGAGTCATGGTACGTGACGAGGTGTCGAGTGGGCGCCGGTGACTGAGTGGGGTTCCACAGGGGTCAGTCCTAGGACCGGTGCTGTTTCTGGTATTTGTGAACGACATGACGGAAGGAATAGACTCCGAAGTGTCCCTGTTTGCAGATGATGTGAAGTTGATGAGAAGAATTCAATCGGACGAGAACCAGGCAGAACTACAAAGGGATCTGGACAGGCTGCAAGACTGGTCCAGCAATTGGCTCCTGGAGTTCAACCCCCATCAAGTGCAAAGTCGTGAAGATTGGGGAAGGGCAAAGAAGACCGCAGACAGAGTGCAGTCTAGGGGGCCAGAGACTACAAACCTCAATCAAGGAAAAAGATCTTGGGGTGAGTATAACACCGGGCACATCTCCAGAGGCGCACATCAACCAATCAACTGCTGCAGCATACGGGCGCCTAGCAAACCTAAGAACAGCATTCCGACATCTTAATAAGGAATCGTTCAGGACCCTGTACACTGTGTACGTTAGGCCCATATTGGAGTATGCAGCACAAGTTTGGAACCCACACCTAGCCAAGCACGTAAAGAAGCTAGATAAAGTGCAAAGGTTTGCAACAAGACTAGTCCCGGAGCTAAGGGGTATGTCCTACAAGGAGAGGTTAAGGAAAATCGACCTGACGACACTGGAGTACAGGAGAGATAGGTGGGACATGATAACGATATATAAAATACTGAGAGGAATTGACAAGGTGGACAGAGACAGAATGTTCCAGAGATGGGACACAGCAACAAGGGGTCACAGTTGGAAGTTGAAGACTCAGATGAATCACATGGATGTTAGGAAGTATTTCTTCAGTCACAATGGTCGGGAAGTGGAATAGTTTGGGAAGCGATGTAGTGGAGGCAGGTTCCATTCATAGCTTTAAGAAGAGGTATGATAAAGCTCATGGCGCAGGGAGAGTGACCCAGTAGCGGCCAGGTGAGTACACACACACACATCACACACACACATACATACACACACACTTTGCATTATGCATTGACATTTAGCTTCGCAATGTGCTGAGTACTTGCAGAGTCCTCAAAGGAAATTAATCGTAAATGAGTGGAAAAAAGGGAGCAATCGGCATTGTTGCATTTTGCGTGTCTGAGCTGCCGAGTGACACGGGTGAGCTGCCGAGTGACACGGGTGAGCTGCCGAGTGATACGGGTGAGTTGCTGGGTGATACGGGTGAGCTGCTGAGTGACACGGGTGAGTTGCTGGGTGACACGGGTGAGTTGCTGGGTGATACGGGTGAGCTGCTGGGTGACACGGGTGAGTTGCTGGATGGCACGGGTAAGCTTCTGGATGACACGAGTTAGCTGCTGGGTGACACTGCTGAGTAACTTGGTGACAAAGGGGTGGCGGTGATCGCAGCTGTGTTCAGATACTAATTAGTGCTTTCTAAGCTCCTTTCGCCCTAGAGTAGTTTATGGGAGTACATAGGAACATATGTGAATATGGCAGTACACAAGAGTAAAGGGAAGTACGCTAAAGAACATGGGATGCATAGGAACATCGATCATATCTATGTAGCCTTTATATAACGGTTTGTTCTCTCTCTCTCTTTCCCTCTCTCTCTCTCTCTCTCTCTCTCTCTCTCTCTCTCTCTCTCTCTCTCTCTCTCTCTCTTTCTATACAGTGGATTCACAGTGTTTCTATCCTAAGCGTTACACAGAATATTATTTACACAATAAAGAACACAAGACACATTACCGTAGCTGAAACAAACGACAAGAAGAACAGAAACCGGACATGAAAACTGTAAGACTTATGAGTCGTTCCTGAATTATTAGAATAGCTGAGGAAGCTTCGAAGTCTCCCGACACTGAAGATCTCCGCTTCAGAGAATGTTTCTTGTCCTATTAAGAATTTCCACATCTCCCGACTCTAGCGATCTCCGCTAGAAAAAGTTAGGCGATACAGATAAGGGTCGATACATTTTTAAAAATGTTTTTGTATTAAAAATTATCTCTGATGTGTTCTCTGAGCCCGAATACTCTTGCGCCAGTGAACCCTGAACACCCACGACCTATGAAGGTTCTTAGAAACTGACGAAGAACCGTGAAAATTCTTAAAATCAGGCGAAGAACAGTGAGGATTCCTAAAAGCTGAAGAATTGTGAGGATTCTTAAAACCTGTAGATGAACGGAGAAAATTCTTAAAGAATGGCTAAGAACTAAAAGGATACTTAAAGATTACGATGACCCCCCTTCATCACCCACTTCATTCCGCCTCATCACCCACTTCACCCCCTCTAATCGCCCATCCCATCCCTTCATCACCCATCCTCCCTTCACATAACGCAGATACCTTCCTACTTGAGAATTACCGCTGCGCCACCAGCAAACGGTACCACAACTTGCCACCCTCGTTATCCATGTTGTTCTCCTGACGCCACACTCTTCAACGTGCTATCTCCAACCCAGTTTAATGCTTTCATTTGCATAAATGTTGTCTACATGTATACAGCGTGTACAATGTAAAAGTTTTTTTTGCAAATAATATGTGATATATATATATATATATATATATATATATGTCGTGCCGATTAGGTAAAACTGGTCAATTAGCAAGAACTCATCTAAAATTAAGTCCTTTCTAAAATTTTCTCTTATACGTTTAAAGATATATTTTTTTCATTTATGTTAATGTAAAAATTTATAATTTTGTACCAAGAGAAACTTTGAAAACCTACCTAACCTTATTACAACAAGCGCAATTTAATTTAACCTAACCCAACTAAATATATTTTAGATACGTTAACATTAATTTAATAATAAACAAACACAATGAAATATTTTTTTTTCGTTATGTTCAGAATGATTTTGGCGAAATTATTGCATACACAAATTTTCACTTGTCTTATATGGCAAGATGAGCGTTGCTATTTAAGCCAAAATCGCAAGTTTTACCTAATCGGCACGACATATATATATATATTTCATGACAGAAATGTTAAAAGCAGGGGGGGATATAGTGCTGGAGTGGTTGGTATTTTTGTTTAATAAATGTATGAAAGAGGGGAAGGTACCTAGGGATTGGCAGCGAGCATGTATAGTTCCTTTATATAAAGGGAAGGGGGATAAAAGAGAGTGTAAAAATTATAGGGGAATAAGTTTACTGAGTATACCAGGTAAAGTGTATGGCAGGGTTATTATTGAAAGAATTAGAGGTAAGACAGAGAGTAGGATTGCAGATGAGCAAGGAGGCTTTAGAGTGGGTAGGGGATGTGTAGATCAAGTGTTTACAGTGAAGCATATATGTGAACAGTATTTAGATAAAGGTAGAGAAGTTTTTATTGCATTTATGAATTTAGAAAAGGCATATGATAGAGTGGATAGGGGAGCAATGTGGCAAATGTTGCAAGTGTATGGAATAGGTAGTAAGTTACTGAAGGCTGTAAAGAGTTTTTATGAGGATAGTGAGGCTCAGGTTAGGGTGTGTAGGAGAGAGGGAGATTACTTCCCGGTAAAAGTAGGTCTTAGACAGGGTTGTGTAATGTCACCATGGTTGTTTAATATATTTATAGATGGGGTTGTAAAAGAGGTAAATGCTAGGGTGTTGGGGAGAGGGTGGGATTAAATTATGGAGAATTAAATGCAAATGGGAGTTGACACAGTTACATTTTGCTGATGATACTGTGCTTATGGGAGATTCTAAAGAAAAGTTGCAAAGGTTAGTGGACGAGTTTGGGAGAGTGTGTAAAGGTAGAAAGTTAAAAGTGAACATAGATAAGAGTAAGGTGATGAGGGTATCAAACGATTTAAATAAAGAAAAATTGGATATCACATTGGAGAGAGGGATTATGGAAGAAGTAAATGTTTTCAGATATTTGGGAGTTGATGTGTCAGCAGATGGGTTTATGAAGGATGAGGTTAACCATAGAATTGATGAAGGAAAAAGGTGAGTGGTGCATTGAGGTATCTGTGGAGACAAAAACGTTATCCATGGAGGCAAAGAAGGGAATGTACGAAAGTATAGTGGTACCAACACTCTTATATGGGTGTGAAGCATGGGTTGCAAATGCTGCAGCGAGGAGGAGGCTGGAGGCAGTGGAGATGTCCTGTCTAAGGGCAATGTGTGGTGTAAATATTATGCAGAAAATTCGGAATGTGGAAATTAGGAGAAGGTGTGGAGTTACTAAAAGTATTTGTCAGAGGGCTGAAGAGGGGTTGTTGAGGTGGTTTGGTCATTTAGAGAGAATGGATCAAAGTAGAATGACTTGGAGAGCGTATAAATCTGTAGGGAAGGAAGGCGGGTAGGGGTCGTCCTAGAAAAGGTTGGAGGGAAGGGGTAAAGGAGGTTTTGTGGGCGAGGGCTTGGACTTCCAGCAAGCATGTGTGAGCGTGTTAGATAGGAGTGAATGGAGACGAATGGTTTTTGGGACATGACGATCTGTTGGAGTGTGAGCAGGGTAACATTGTGTGAAGGGATTCAGGGAAACCAGTTAATTGATTTAGTTGGACTTGAGTCCTGGAAATGGGAAGTACAATGCCTGCACTTTAAAGGAGGGTCTGAGATAGTGACAGCTGGGAGGGACTTTTCTCAGCTGTAGTATCTGAGCTCCTCTGCAAAGACAGTGATTATGTATGAGTGTGGTGAAAGTGTTGAATGATGATGAAAGTTTTTTTCTTTTGGGGATTTTCTTTCTTTTGGGTCACCCTGCCTCGGTGGGAGACGGCCGACTTGTTGAAAAAAAAAAAAAAAAAAAAAAAATATATATATATATATATATATATATATATATATATATATATATATATATATATATATATATATATATATATATATATATATATATATATAATTTCTTTCTTTCAACACGTCGGCCGTTTCCCACCGAAGCGGGTGGCCCAAAATGAAAACGAAAGTTTCCCTTTTACATTTAGTAATATATACAGGAGAAGGGTTACTAGCTCCTTGCTCCCGGCATTTTAGTCGCCTCGTACGACACGCATGGCTTACGGAGGAAGAATTCTGTTCCACTTCCCGATGGAGATAAGAGGAAATAAGAACAAGAACTAGTAAGAAAATAGAAGAAAACCCAGAGGGGTGTGTATATATATGCTTGTACATGAATGTGTAGTGTGACCTAAGTGTAAGTAGAAGTAGCAAGATGTACCTGAAATCTTGCATGTTTATGAGACAGAAAAAAGACACCAGCAATCCTACCATCATGTAAAACAATTACAGGCTTTCGTTTTACACTCACTTGGCAGGACGGTAGTACCTCCCTGGGTGGTTGCTGTCTACCAACCTACTACCTAGGTATATATATATATATATATATATATATATATATATATATATATATATATATATATATATATATATATATATATTGTTGATGTAAAGCTCCAGCTTTTCGGTTCCCTTTTAGCTTTTATTATTTTGATGTAATTCGGTGCTCTCATATTTACTCTTCAAACCGTGTATGGTGTCAGCTTTTGCTGTGTTATTTCTTGACAATGTAAAAGGGGATGCAGTTGTTCCTAAGACTGACCTGGGAGCTCGTGCTCCATTGTGTCCTCGTTCTCGATGCTCTCGTGTCATATACTGTTTTATTGTTCACTCGGTCTAAGTATAGAGTGTTAATCTACGTTCTGAGGAGCCACGAAAATAAGTTTATAAGCCTCTCCTCATAACTTTTATATCTTAGTTCTGATAATAGTTTGGTGACTAACCTTTATACTTGCTTAAATTTGTTTATATGATTTGCTTGAAGACTCCTTAATGGTGCTGCATTCTCAAAAAACAATCTTAAGTAGACCAGGTATTGAATAAAGGTGTGAATTATTTACCGATCGTTTGGCCTACGCTGCTGATATTATTAAGTATCCCTGAAGGGGGACGTGTAAGTGGTTGCCGGAATATTTCGTCTAACTTTTCGATTTATTTCGCTCATAATTCAAGAACCTCTCAAAAATGATGCCTCGTAATTCGATGACGGTTGAGGTGAAATGTAATGGGTAGGTGAAGACTTGACCATTTTATGTGTAAAATTAAGTGAAAACTTCATTCCCTTTTAATCATCACAATCAAAATTTGTGCGTCCACTTTTTCTGAATGGCTTCAATATTTATTGGCTGATGCATCTTACAGCCAGGATAGTACACATCCAGTTTAGTTTGTGTATGGGCAAATTTATCAAAGTAATAAATATTTTTTTTTAAATTGGAATCATTGCAATTTTAGCAAACTGGACTAACTTAAAAAACAAAATCAGATTTCAAACCCTGGTCAACTAGGTGTAAGATCGTAGAGCAGCGGACATGTTCAAATTTATATAGATCATTCCCGAAGATGATTTCCATGAGCTTGGTTTAAAGATACTACACAAATAACCCACACACAGGGTCGATCACCATGCCCAGCCCTTCTAGGGCAGGGTAGGTGCCAAGGCTGGAGCTTGCTACCATCTGCGGCTCGCAAGCCTGCCCTTCCCGTCAGCCTTGGGGCGAGGAAGGCGGCAGACCAGAGGGGCCTAGCAACTATCTACCTACCTGCCTCGTGCTTGTGGGCGAATATGGCTAGGCCTGGGACCAGTTGGTCCCACCGCTGAGGGGTACCCCCTCCCATGGGAGACTTAAGTCTCTGCTACTCCCACGCCAGGGAGCCGGAGCCGGGTCGCCATCTGGTAAGACCCGGGCCGGGTGAATTCCCGGTGAATCAACACCTCCTCCTCCTTCACACACAGGAGAGAGGAGCTTACGACGACGTTTCGCATGGTCCAAGTCGGACCGAAACGTCGTCGCCGTAAGCTGCTCTCTAGTGTGTTCGGGTTAATTGTGTATTGTTCCAGACACGGTATTGTGCCTTTTTGTTCTTTAAAGATACTCTTTTGATCAGCATCGCAATTTCAGGCTTATTTAATACCCCGGTATTAAAAATCTGAATACCAGAGTATTAAAAATCTTAATACCTGGGTATTAAGAATCTTAATGCCGAATAGTAATATTTTTTAATAACCTGATATTAAATAACAAAAGAAGGCACAATTCTCGGATATTAGAAATTCGGAATAACCGGGTATTAAAAATTTAAATACGCACGAAAATGCATTCACTCACGTATACATATTTTTGTATTTTGCTGCATTGCATTGGAATTGTATGACCACTCTTCACTATTGCTTTTGCGTGTATTGAGGTAGAGGAGGCTGGGCTCGTGAGATAAGGGGAATAACTTTCTCAAATCGCGCAGCGACCGAAAATATAGTGTTGTTTATGCTTCGGGAGGCAGGTCATGTGTGATGCTTACTACCAAGTTCTTTTCCAGTTTCTACTATACTTGTAGCTTGTCAAAACTGTCACGTAGTTTCTTACAATCATCATCTGTATGGCTTTAGTAGTAGTTTATACTTCCTGGTACGTTATTTACGTATTTCACAAATAGTTTGAGGTAATATGTGTTGGTGGTGGAGAGGTAATGTGTGTTGGAGAGTCCATTATCTAAGAACATCACTTGGGCTACAGGGCGTTTCATATATGGATCAAAATCTACTATTCAAGGTCCGAATATTCTGAGTGCTATGAGGTTTTGTTGTTATATACAGAGCTTTGGAACGATTCGAGTTTTCAGATATAATACGCTGACCCTCTTGTGACCTAGTGTGTGATGGGGATTAATGAAATAACCGTCGTGCTGATCTAAGTGTGCAGATGGGAGAAAAATCATCAAGCAAGCTGTTTATCGCTTCAGAATATCAATTGTTCCACGAAGTTTGGTCCTTGGACCGTGAAAGTGTAACAAGCACTGACATGCATTTTACATACATTTCAAGGCAACATATATGTATTTCTAAGTTTTCGACATCTGTCACAGATACTCATGGTCATCATGATGTATCCCACAAGTTAGGTATTTTACTGCGGCATTATACACACATTTCTTTTTCTTTCATAGTGTACAGATCTGTAGCTTGTCTGTCACTAGTTTCCATAACGGAGGATCGAGCCTCCAATATTACAATATTACTTGCGCTGCATGACCTAGATAGCAGTAGCACCTTGCAATGTGTAAATTATTTACCTTCATTTTTTAAAACAAACTGTTGTCAGTATCATTCAACACTCATGAAAAAAATCATCACAGAATTATTATTTGCGTCTCAGCGGGGAAAATGATAAGGGTTTCGTGTGTACATCCTCTCTCCTATTAACACTGCATCTCTGTTCCATCTCTCTCCCATTAATACTACGTCCCCCTTCCATCTCTCTCCCATTAATACTACTTCCCTTTTCCATTTTTCTCCCACTCACTAAAAAATAAAACAAAGGCGGTTGAACACAGCTTCTCTCTCTTTTTTCCTCTCCCCTTCCCACCTTTCCTATCATTTCCCTCTTCTCTTCCTTTCACATTCTCTCGTCCATGTTCCCTTATTTACTCCTCCTGCCTCTCCTCCTGCCTCTCCTCCTGCCTCTCCTCCCCTGCCTTCCCCCTCGCCATCCCTTGCTCTGCCTGCCTCCCAAAATGACCCTTTACAGCCCACGCTTTTTATGAGTTAATTGTGAGTTATGAGCTGTGTCCCTATACTTGTGCTTCCTTTATGAAGACCTGGCTTGATTTACGTACTGAGGTGGGGGCGGAGATCCGGGAGTTAGTAACCAAGGGGATTGGCTGGGGGATTAGAAGTTAGGGGGGATTAATTTGGGATTAGGAAACAATAAGAATTGGTTGAGTAGTATGAGTGACAAAGGATTGTTTGGAGGTGAGGAGGAAAGAGAGATTAATTCAGGTTGGAAAGGAGAGTTTGTTATAAATTTGAGAAAAATATAGGGATTATGAGAGAAAGAACATTGCCTGGGGATTCTAAGGAAGGAGTTTCTTTGAATAGGGGAGAAAGTTGTGAGCAAGAAGTGATTAATTACAGGGAAGGAGGGGTTGACTGGTGGTTGGAAAGAAGGAATGATTGCTGTGGGGTTGGTTTGATGAGGTGTTTGTTGAGGTTTATGGAAGCATAGCTTTGTTTTGGGGTGGGAGAGGGGTGGAGGATTAATGGAAGACGAAAGGATGGGAATAAGGTGATGATGGAGTAAGGGTTATTTTGTATATCAATGGTTAATAGCAATTAAACGTCTAAAGGTTGCGGAAGCAATGGGACCTCAGGTATTTCATGAATTTTATCAGTAACTGAATCCGCATAATTCACCAAAAACATTCAATTTATGACTTGACAATGGTTCGTCTTGGACCATTGTCAAGTCATAACGTCGTCGTCGTCGTTGTCATAGTCAGGGTCCTCTACTATTTGCGTGGTTTTTTATTAATTCTTTCATCCAAATTATTGTCACTTTTTATTCTTCAAACCAATATAAATTATATCACTTTAGGAGCAGTAAGAGTGAGTCTTCTAATTTTATTATATTATATTCATGGCAAAGCGCTAAACTCTTACGGGTCATACAGTGCCTTGGGAGGGGGGGAGGTAGTCAGGTCTGAAAGCTCCAATTTCTCGGATCAAGAGCCCTTCACTGCCCTCCAGCACACCCACTGAAAGGTGAGTCTTTTATTAAGTGTTCAATTATGTGAATTCCTCTTTGTGTTTTCTTTATGTATTCCTCTTTCTCGATCTATGCTTTCGTGTGGACGTCATTTCCCTTACTGCTGTCTCCTTTTTATACGGTTTCGTAATTACCTTTCCTCTTCCACATATTATTCCTCCCCTCTGTTTTGACACATCTCATCAGTGTGAACATTGGAAGGCTTCCTCCACTCACTGGTCCCACTCTCACCTCCCTCTTAAAGTCACTCCCTAGAGTCCTATTTCCTCCCCACTCACCTCCCCCTATCCTCCCTCTCTCTCTCTCTCTCTCTCTCTCTCTCTCTCTCTCTCTCTCTCTCTCTCTCTCTCTCTCTCTCATTTTTTCCAAGCTTCCTCTTTCACTCACTACTCTCCAGGATGCCTTTCTCCCAGCCTCCCTGCTCTGCCCATGTGACTACTACATAATC
>WNWK01004690.1:117500-134705 GCA_009830355.1 Cherax destructor
ACAGAGAGTAGGATTGCAGATGAGCAAGGAGGCTTTAGAGTGGGTAGGGGATGTGTAGATCAAGTGTTTACAGTGAAGCATATATGTGAACAGTATTTTGATAAAGGTAGAGAAGTTTTTATTGCATTTATGGATTTAGAAAAGGCATATGATAGAATGTATAGGGGAGCAATGTGGCAAATGTTGCAAGTGTATGGAATAGGTAGTAAGTTACTGAAGGCTGTAAAGAGTTTTTATGAGGATAGTGAGGCTCAGGTTAGGGTGTGTAGGAGAGAGGGAGATTATTTCCCGATAAAAGTAGGTCTTAGACAGGGATGTGTAATGTCACCATGGTTGTGTAATATATTTATAGATGGGGTTGTAAAATAAGTAAATGCTAGGGTGTTGGGGAGAGGGGTTGGATTAAATTATGGAGAATTTAATCCAAAATGGGAGTTGACACAGTTACTTTTTGCTGATGATACTGTACTTATGGGAGATTCTAAAGAAAAGTTGCAAATTTTAGTGGACGAGTTTGGGAGGGTGTGTAAAGGTAGAAAGTTGAAAGTGAACATAGATAAGAGTAAGGTGATGAGGGTATCAAACGATTTAAATAAAGAAAAATTGGATATCACATTGGAGAGAGAGATTATGGAAGAAGTAAATGTTTTCAGATATTTAGGAGTTGACGTGTCAGCGGATGGGTTTATGAAGGATGAGGTTACCCATAGAATTGATGAAGGAAAAAAGGTGAGTGGTGCGTTGAGGTATCTGTGGAGACAAAAAACGTTATCCATGGAGGCAAAGAAGGGAATGTACGAAAGTATATAGTGGTACCAACACTCTTATATGGGTGTGAAGCATGGGTTGCAAATGCTGCAGCGAGGAGGAGGCTGGAGGCAGTGGAGATGTCCTGTCTAAGGGCAATGTGGTGTAAATATTATGCAGAAAATTCGGAATGTGGAAATTAGGAGAAGGTGTGGAGTTACTAAAAGTATTTGTCAGAGGGCTGAAGAGGGGTTGTTGAGGTGGTTTGGTCATTTAGAGAGAATGGATCAAAGTAGAATGACTTGGAGAGTGTATAAATCTGTAGGGGAAGGAAGGCGGTGTAGGAGTCGTCCTAGAAAAGGTTGGAGGTAGGGGGTAAAGGAGGTTTTGTGGGCGAGGGGCTTGGACTTCCAGCAAGCATGTGTGAGCGTGTTAGATAGGAGTGAATGGAGACGAATGGTTTTTGGGACCTGACGATCTGTTGGAGTGTGAGCAGGGTAACATTTTGTGAAGGGATTCAGGGAAACCAGTTAATTAATTTAGTTGGACTTGAGTCCTGGAAATTGGAAGTACAATGCCTGCACTTTAAAGGAGGGGTCTGGGATAGTGACAGCTGGGATGGACTATTCTCAGCTGTCGTATCTGAGCTCCTCTGCAAAGACAGTGATTATGTATGAGTGTTGTGAAAGTGTTGAATGATGATGAAAGTGTTTTCTTTTTGGGGATTTTCTTTCTTTTAGGGTCACCCTGCCTCGGTGGGAGACGGCCGACTTGTTGAAAAAAAAATATATATATATATATATATATATATATATATATATATATATATATATATATATATATATATATATATATATATATATATATATATATAGGAGACAAATGGTTTTAGGACTTGACGTGCTGTTGAAGTGTGAGCAAGGTAACATTTATGAAGAGATTCAGAAACGGGCAGTAGCCGTACTTGAGTCTTGGAGATGGGAAGTACAATGCCGGCACTCTGATGGAGGGTTGTTAATGTTACAATACTATAACTGTAGTGAAATCACGCCTCTGGCAAGACAGTGATGGAGTGAATGATGGTGAAAGTTTTCCTTTTCGGTCCACCTTACCTTGGTGGGAAGCGGCCGATATGTTAATAATATATATATATATATATATATATATATATATATATATATATATATATATATATATATATATATATATATATATATATATATATATAATACATATATATTTTATATATATATATATATATATATATATATATATATATATATATATATATATATATATATATATATATATATATATATAATATGTATGTATGTATGTATATATAATACTTATTACCCTGATTGCCTATCAGTATCAAATAATTACCCAAAGTACCTAGTCCCAATTGGCTAAAATTCTAGCTTTCCTGGACGATACTGGCGCCCTGGGCTTTAATATAGAACACCGCACTACAATGCAGCTCTCAGTCTCCGGTCATTACATTAGCATTCATTTTCAATTTCCCACGCAGGTGCAATTGCATTCAGCAAGAATTGGCTGCAACTCATGTTTATATTCATTAGTAGAGCCCAGTCTCTCGCTTATAGTAATGCCGGGGTGGTTACTCTAGCAGTGCCTAGACACAGACTCTAACAGAGTCTAGAGATGCCAGAAATGACCAGGGTGTAAAGTTATGTAATTTCCTGTCACAGAGTGTAATGCTAGAGGAATGGATGATAGAGGAGAGAATGCTAGATGAATGGATGGTAGAGTAGAGAATGCTAGAGGAGAGGATGCTAGAAGAGAGAATGCTAGAGGAGAGAATACTAGAGGAGAGAATACTAGAGGAGAGGATACTAGAGGAGAATAGAAGAGAATATAGTAGACGATGCTAGAGGAGAGGATGTTAGAGAGGATGCTAGAGGAGACGATGCTAGAGTAGACGATGCTAGAGAGAGGATGCTAGAGGATACGATGCTAGAGTAGACGATGCTAGGGTAGACGATGCTAGAGAGAGGATGCTAGAGGAGATGATGCTAGAGTAGACGATGCTGGAGAGAGGATGCTAGAGGAGACGATGCTAGAGAAGATGCTAGAGGAGACGATGAGAGTGATTTATAACAATGACGATGACGACACTGATGTTGACGATCATAGCAATGATGACTAACCTGAGTATAGTGATGACAATATCAGTGGCGATAATAATAATAATAACTACAAAAAGGAAGACGATGAGGATGATAATGACGATTGTGATGATCACACTAAAGTGAATCGTGATGTGCTGATGTTCGAAGATCTCCATACAATTGTTGCTGATGTGATGCTTAAATTATGTGCAAAATATGTGCTGTGCTAACACGATGTTTATTTGCTTGGATTATCGCGATGTATGAATGGTATTCTGGTTCGTAGGAAAGTTTGAATAGTGGGAAGAGGACGAGTAAGGCAAAAAGTAGAGTAATGAAAGCACGAGTAAAATGGAGATGGGGAGACTTGAGACAGAAATGAAGATAAGTGTAGTGTACAAGTGGGAAAATAAAGGAAAGAAAGCAGAAGGGAAATATAGATAAGATAAAGAGTAGGAATGTGTAAGGAAACGGTAGCTAGCAACGTACTCAGCGTTCATCTAATACACTGAGGGTCTGCGGTTCGATCCTTGGCACGGGTGGAAACGTTGGCCACGTTTCCTTACACCTGCTTCCCTTGTTTAGTTAGCAGTAATTAGGTACCTGGGTGATAGTCAACTGTCGTGGGTAGCATCCTGGGAAGGGATGCGGGGGTAGTATACCTCAGATAGGGCTGTGCTTTGAAATGAACCGAGGTAAGATAACACCTCTTGGCCTGTAAAACTGATATTTGTAAAAACAAAAACAGTAGGAAATGAAGAAAGGAGAGAGAAAAACGATGTTGTGAGATTTGAAGAGCACTTTGACTAATGAGATCACTCAGCGGTCTGGCCAATAACACGAGAACACAAACTAACATAAGAGCACCCAGGGTAAAACTTAACAAAAAAAATACCATCACCGTTAAACGCACGACAACAATAACAATGCCAATTGAGGCTACCAGAGACAAAATGCTAATACAGAGCACAGAAAAGATTCACTATTTAAGGAGCATGAAATAATCGTAGGTCAGACTAGAGTTAGAATTCGATCGAAGACAAGGGGTATAAATTATACAATGGAGGCATAGCAGCGGCAGAGAAAAGGGTGGGAGAAGAAACAACATTAAAGTTAAAGGCATCAGTGGCTAAAACAGCGTGGACATCAGCAGCATCAGTAGAGTCAAAAGCATCAACAGCGTTAGCTAGAGAGCCATCAGTAGCAGGAGAGAGAAGGGTGGGAGAGGCAACGGCAGTAAACGAGTTAAAATTAACTGTCACAAGGTAAAACTAATACAGACTTAATTTCTTTCAACATTATACTGCATATTACTGTGACAGAATAGCATTGTAACCGTAACTGCCACAATCACTAGACCAGTCAGCGGGAATGTTTATGTTGCTGACATACAAACGCCTGTCAATGAATCTACAAAAGCTATCATATTTTCTTAACATCAGCCAGTGTACCTGCAGCAAACGAATATTACAAATAGCAAATAAATTCTTCACTTGGTCATAAAACTCTGGCTTGAAATTTGTGCATTATCAGGAAATCATTCTGAAATTGTCAAAGATTTTAAAATTTATAAATAACACCTCACCTCTGTCTTAAATCAGATTTAAAAACTCCGTGAATCAAAGACTCGTTTACACACGTTAAAGACGAGACATGCATGATTGTTATGGGAATTTTTGTTATACCCTGCCACACCTTGACTTCTTCCCAGTACAGTAGCTCCATCACTGTTGTTAGTTAAATACAAGAGTATCTAACCTCCCATTCTCCTTTGTCCCAAAATGTAATATTTCTTTTTCCTTCTACCCAGTGTTTACCAGTCCCCTCATTCTCTTCACCAAGCTCCCCTTGTGTGCTGGAGGAGGGCGTGGGAGTCAGCAAACATAAAGGGGGTGGGTTGAGGGAGGAGTCAGATGGGAAGATGGAGGAAGGTAGAGGGGGAGCATAGGTTAAGGAACAAGGGTTGATAAAGTAGGTAGAGGAGGTGGATGAAGCTGTATGATAGATGGGTGAGGAAGTAGAGGCAGATTAGGGTTGATTAGTCTTGGAGGAGTAGGTACAGTACAAGAAATAGAGATGGAGGAACTAATAACATGGGAAGGGGAGGCAAAACTTAAAGGTAATATTTTTGTTATATTCAAAGAGCAGTGCTAACCAAGCAAGGGTCGTACAGTGCCTGAAGAATAAGAGGTAATCAGATTTGATCCAAAGAACGGGAGGATAGCTCCTCTTCCTTGGATGAGGAGCCCTTCACTGGAATTAATGCACCCTTCCACGATGTAGATGAGGGAGGCGCGTGGGTAAATGTGTTGTTCAGTAGTGCAGGTTTAGTTGCAAAGAACAAGATGCAGTAGAAGGGGCAAGATGTAGTGGAAGAGGCAAGATGTAGTGGAAGAGGCAAGATGTAGTGGAAGAGGCAAGATGTAGTGGAAGAGGCAAGATGTAGTGGAAGAGGCAAGATGTAGTGGAAGGGGCAAGATGTAGTAGAAGGAGCAAGCGAGGGTTGGAATGGGAGTGTATTGGTGTAGATAACAAACAAGGGAGGTTTTCGGTTGGAGGTGGGTAAGTAGAGAGGGAGGGGCCAGTGGGAATTAACAAATATGTAGCGGGATCAGTGATGGCAGATGAGTAAGTTAGAAGTGTCTTCGTCACCAGTGCTAACTTTAAACTTCCTCCAGTACAACAGCACATGATGCCCGTACTGTATCCACTTTAATGTGGAATACAACTTATCATAAACATACCTGGGAGCCTCATATGTGACATCTTTGTTTAGTTCACTCAGCCATTCTGTAACTTGCTTAGTTAAAGTTTAAAATAGTTAATGAAATCAGAGTTGGTTTTCCAGGTATAGCCCAAGTTTGTTTAATTACATTAATTATGCACCTGCAAAAATTGTTTTATGTGTATATGATTTTTTTTTTAGTCTCGTATGAAGATGCCATGTTTCAATGGACATCAAATTGACCAGCATTTATGCTTGCATTAGTATCGTTAAAAGACATTTATATGTACATTATCATACACAAAGTGTACGAAAGTCGACTGCGGAGGGGGAAAGTTGGGTTACATGTAATAACTAAGTATTTTATTTAACTTTAGAAAAATGTTCGTGTTTGCTTGACAAACATTTACTCAGTCAAGAGAATTTTATCCTAGCGTCGTCTCTGTCTGTCTCGACTCGTTCTTTTTAATATTTTTTACTTCTTGATATTTTGATTTAACTTTTCCGTCACTCTTCCCGTCTTCTCTGTTCCTTCTTTTGTTCACTCGTCTCCATACTTCCTCCCTCTCCCTCTTTCTCTCATTCTCTCTCTCTCTCTTTCTTTCATTATCTCTCTCTCCCTCTCTCTCTCCTTTTCTCTCTCTCACTCCCTACTACTTTTTCTTTACAGATAAGGATCTCATAGGGTTTCCAGGATGTATTTCAGATGGTAAAATAGTTAGTCAGATGATAGAGAAGAAACTGTGTCTACCACTCAAGAGCATGGGGCGTGTTCAAGGTGGGAGCAAACTTGATCCTCATATAAAATTTTACAGACTCTGTTGTCAAGCAAGTATAAGATGGCCCATTAACGTTTTACGTTTGTTCCTTGCAATATTACATGATTCCTCACAGTAACTTCAGATTTAAGTTTCACTCAACGTAGATCAGTTTCATCGCTAAGTGTGATGTCTCAGCCTCTCATCCTCATTTCTCCTTCAGTAGTAATGGCATGTTCTCCAGAAACCGTCTCTTTTTTCTCTTTCTCTAAACCTCATTGCCCCTTCCCTAAATAACATTAAGCTGTATATACTGGGTCAAACTGATGGTATCTCTCAGATTCCAATACGAGTAATTGAAATAACACACACACAACTAAGGGGAGAGATAGGGAGGATATGATAACGACATATAAAATACTGAGAGGAATCGACAAGGTGAACAGAGACAGAATGTTCCAGAGATGAGACACAGCAACAAGGGGTGACAGTTGGAAGTTGAAGACTCGGATGAATCACAGGGATGTTAGGAAGTATTTCTTCAGTCACAGAGTTGTCAGGAAGTGGAATAGTCTGGGAAGTGATGTAGTGGAGGCAGGATCCATACATAGCTTTAAGAAGAGGTATAATAAAGCTCATGGAGCAGGAAGAGTGACGCAGTAGTGGCCAGTGAAGAGGAGCTGTGACTCGACCCCTGCAACCACAACTAGGTGAGTACACACACACACACACACCCTCAAGGGAGTGACAAAGGCCAGTATCTGACCTGCCTTCCACCCTATTCCACCGCCACAACAACACTTCTAAAATATCTAAATGTTCTCCCTGGTTGAACATTTGCACCAAGGGAAGTCTTGGGAGTAATCCACCCACATTTCGTTTACTTCTACCATCGGGTGGGCAGGTTTTACGGCGCAAGAGACGTTCCCGTAAGTACTTCATTTGCATACCATCAAAGAGTTGAAATAGAACATAGAATCTAAACTCACTCTAATAACTCCGATGTTCTGGAAGCTGGATAATCTTTCCTAAGCATTTTAATTGAGAAACACTTGTATGAATCAGGGATAAATCAATATGATTTTTAGATAAAATTGTCTACAATGTAACCATCACTTGCCTCAAGATGTGTGTTTGTCTTCTATGTATTGCTCTTCTTCTCATCATCATTCTTTTGATAACAATCTTAGTAATTAAAATATTAACCAGATTATCCTCCTCCTCTTCCTAATCCCCGTCTTCCTTCTAATCCTCATTTTTTTTGTCCTCTCTCTCTCAACTATTTCTAAGACTCGTCTACCTGAAATGAGGATACTTTTGGTGATTATTATTTTGCTCTGTCCCCTCTCCATCTATTTTATGTTTTTCTTCTTCGTCTCTCCTTCTCTCACCCTTATATATATATATATATATATATATATATATATATATATATATATATATATATATATATATATATATATATATATATATATATATATATATATATATATATATTGGGAAAAAGTCAGGTTTCACGACGTGTTTCGTCAAATAAGCGATAGTAACGCACAAACTAATGAAGTATACATTAACCAGCTTGCAAAAAAATCTTATAGACAGAGAAGAATGGTGCATCTAGCTGCCCTCTCTTGCATCAACTTGAACTAGCATGTAATTTGTACCCAATAAATTTTGGGATAAAACCGTGATGACCCATCACTAGCAAAACCTTCACACGTAGGAGCAGGAAACTGCTGCTAACACACCACCAGTGTACTGTTAGAAACCGTTTTCAACACTTCATTGTTAGAAACCGTTTTCAACACTTCATTGTTAGAAACCGTTTTCAACACTACTCCACTTTATTGTTAGAAACCGTTTTCAACACTCCTCCACTTTATTGTTAGAAACCGTTTTCAACACTCCTCCACTTCATTGTTAGAAACCGTTTTCAACACTTCATTGTTAGAAACCGTTTTCAACACACCTCCACTTTATTGTCAGAAATTGTTTTCAACACACCTTCAGTTTATTGCTAGAGTTCTACAGCAAAAAAAGGAAAAATTTTACTTAAAAATATACACAAATTTGCGATAATATCCATACTCAAATATGTATACGTACATTAATGCTAACACGCGCGAGCGAGCGCGTACACACACACACACACACACACACACACACACACACACTCCTTTTTTGCAAGAAGGCGCTCGACACAGTTCCTCACAAGAGGTTAATGCAAAAGCTAGAGGATCAGGCACACGTAACAGGAAAGGCACTGCAATGGATCAGAGAATATCTGACAGGGAGGCAACAACGAGTCATGGTACGTGACGAGGTGTCAGAGTGGGCACCTGTGACGAGTGGGGTTCCACAAGGGTCAGTCCTAGGACCTGTACTGTTTTTGGTATATGTGAATGACATAATGGAAGGGATAGACTCAGAAGTGTCCCTGTTTGCAGATGATGTGAAGTTAATGAGAAGAATTAAATCAGTTGAGGATCAGGCAGGACCAGAAAGAGACCTAGATAGGCTATAAGCCTGGTCCAGTAAATGGCTCCTTGAATTAAACCCTGCCAAATGTAAAGTCATGAAGATCGGGGAAGGGCAAGGAAGACCGCAGACAGAGTATAATCTAGGTGGCCAAAGATTGCAAACCTCACTCAAGGAAAAAGATCTTGGGGTGAGTATAACACCGAGCACATCTCCTGAGGCACACATCAATGAGATAACTGCTGCAGCATACGGGCGGCTGGCAAACCTAAGAATAGCGTTCCAATACCTCACTAAGGAATCGTTCAAGACTCTGTACACCATATACATCAGGCCCATACTGGAGTATGCAGCACCAGTTTGGAACCCACACCTGGTCAAGCACGTCAGGAAATTAGAGAAAGTGCAGAGGTTTGCAACAAGACTTGTCCCAGAGCTAAGGGGATTGTAATACGAAGAAAGGTTAAGGGAAATCTGCCTGACGACACTAGAGGACAGGAGGGTTAGGGGAGACATGATAACGACATATAAAATACTGCGAGGAATAGATAAGGTGGACAGAGACAAGATGTTCCAGAGAGGGGACACAGAAACAAGGGGTCACAGTTGGAAGTTGAAGACTCCTATGAGTCAAGGGGATGTTAGGAAGCATTTCTTCAGTTATAGAGTTGTCAGAAAGTGGAATAGCCTAGAAAGTGACGTAGTGGAGGCAGGAACCATACGTAGTTTTAAGACGAGGTTTGATAAAGCTCATGGAGCAGGGAGAGAGATGACCTAGTAGCAATCAGTGAAGAGGCGGGGCCAGGATCTATGACTCGACCCCTGCAACCACAAATAGGTGAGTACACACACACACACACACACACACACACACATACTCAGACAAACCTAACCTAACACATTAGATCATAAATCCCCCGCTCCACAACACACACATTTTTACACAAAGCTGAAGGAGCTAGAGCATCCTAACAGGATAAAAAAAATGGGATCTCAAAAGGGAGGACGTAAAGGCAAGGGAACTGAGGATGGTTGGTCTGAAAATGAAGAATGAGTAGAACGGCTCGAGAACAAAATGGATAAAGAATGGGAAAAAAGGTCAAATGATCTTTACAATAACATGTTAGAGAAGATATCTGCAGAGAGCAAGAAGTGGGAATCGAGAGCTGTAGTAGCTGAGGCAAAGATTCAAAGATTGGAGGAAGAAATAGATGTGCTGAAGCAAGATATAAAGATGAGGTCCGAAAGGAGCAAGGTGACTGAAATGGGAACATCAATAGACAGCGAGGGGACTGAAGGAGGGGATGGAGCTAAGAATTCTTTAGCAGAAGTACTATCAGGCCATCAGAGTGTCCGGGAGATGATAAGGGAAACAACAAAGGAGATGCTTAAATCAGATCCAGAGATATTGAGAGAAAAGAAACGGGAATAGAGGGAGAGGTCAATAATTATTCATGGGCTTCAGGAGGCTGAAGGGAAGACCTATGATGAGAGAAAACTCGGAAACAGAGATTAAGAGCATCATTGCAATAACAGGAGAGAAGAACATGTCTCAGGTAGAAAATTTTCACAGACTTGTGGAGGCATTCGAGGAAAAAAAATCGACCAATCAAATTGACATTCAAGACGGAAGTGGTACGGAACAGGATACTACAACGGAAGCCACTGTTAAAAGACTCAGGAATATCAAAAAGTGTACCTCAATCGAGACAGAACACGAAAAAAAAGGAACGACTGAAAGTGAGAGCAAGACGAAACCAGTGGAAGGAAAGAGAGACAGGACAGGCAATGGCAGACAGGAAAGAACAGCCTCTGGGGAAACATCAAACACATATGCTTATAGAAACCCCTCAACCCCTGTCACCACATATCAACCAAACACATTAACCACACATCATAGTCCCCACCCCCTAAGCACTAATTTCACAATCACAGCAGCCTCCCATAATATTCTGCCCTGCCTCCCATCCCCCCAGCCTGCATCTTCCTCTCCCATCTCCCAAAATACAGTAATGGAAAGGAAGCTAAAGGTATGGTACACCAATGCAGATGGAATAACAAATAAGAGTGAAGAGTGGCAAGAACGAATCATTGATGCATCACCTGACATCATAGCATTAACAGAGACAAAACTTACAGGGATGATAACAGATGCAATCTTTCCACCTGGATATCAGATCCTGAGGAAAGACAGAGAGAACAGAAGAGGGGAAGGAGTAGCACTGCTCTTCAAAAACCAGTGGAGTTTTGAGGAAATGGGAGGAATGGACAGAAGGGAAACAGAAGACTTCATTGTTGGAACACTTTAGACTGGGGGTCCAAAGGTGATGATAGCAGTAATGTATAACCCACCACTGAACACCAGGAGGACAAGACAAGAGTATGATGTGCACAATAGGGCAATGGTGGATACACTAGCTGAAGTGGCCAGGAGGGCTCATATGGGTAGAACAAAATTACTCATAATGGGGGATTTCAATCATAAACAGATTGACTGGGAAAACCTAGAGCCACATGGGGGACCAGAAACATGGAGGTCTAAGATTTTGGAGACTGTATTGGAGAAATTCATGCGCCAACATGTTAGGGATACAACCAGAGAGAGAAGAGAGGATGTTGCAGCAAGGCTGGATCTCATATTCACCTTCATTAGTTCAGACATAGGGGATATCACACACGAAAGACCCCTTGGCGCTAGTGATCATGATGTACTGAGTTTTGAATACCTTGTAGAGTTACAAATGGAGAATGCAGCAACGAGAGAACAACGAGAGCCGAACTTCAAAAAAGGGGACTACATAGGAATGAGAAGTTTCCTGCATGAAGTGTAGTGGGAAAAAGAACTAGAAGGAAAGACAGTAAATGAAATGATGGAATTAGTGACCACTAAGTGCAGGGAGGCAGAGGAGAAGTTCATACCAAAGGGTAACAGAAAAAATGGTAAGACCAGAGTGAGCCCATAGTTTAACTGGAGGTGTTAAGAGGCCAAAGCCAAGTGTGCTAGAGCGTGGAAAAGGTATAGAAGGCAAAAGACTCAAGAAAACAAGTTGAGCGGAAGAACCAGAAACGAATATACTGGGATAAGGAGAGAGAGGCCCAGAGGCTTCAGAGATGGGAAATCCTGTGTCACAAATCTACTTGAGTTCTACGATAAGGTAATAAAAGTAAGACAGGAGAGAGAGGGATGGGTAGATTGCATCTTTTTGGACTGTAAGAAGGCTTTTGACACAGTACCATACAACAGACTGGTGGAAAAATTAGAGGAGCAGGCAGGAATAATAGTCAAAGTACTGCAATGGATCAGAGAATACCTGACAGGAAGGAAACAACGAGTGTTGGTACGTGATGAAGTGTCAGAGTGGGCGCATGTGTCGAATGGGGTTCCACAAGGGTCAGTCCTAGGTCCGGTGCTGTTTCTTATATATGTGAATGACATGATGGAAGGAACAGATTCAGAAGTGTCACTGTTCGCTGATGATGTGAAACTGATGAGGAGAATACAAGCGGACGAGGATCAGTTAAGATTACAAGGGGATCTGGACACACTACAAGTCTGGTCCAACAAATGGCTCCTGGAGTTTAACCCCAGTAAGGGGAAGGACACAGAAGACCGCAGACGGCATACAGGTTAGGGAATCAAAGGTTGCAAACGTCACTTAAACAAAAAGGATCTTGGGGTAAGCATTATAACGAACATGTCTTCTGAGGCACACATCAATCAAATAACTGTTGCAGCATATGGGCGATTGGCAAACCTGAGATTAGCGTTTAGTCATCTGAGTAAGGAGTCATTCAAGATATTGTACACCGTGTACGTCAGGCCTATACTAGAGCATGCAGCACCAGTATGGAACCTTCACCTAGTCAAACACCTCACGAAATTGGAGAAAGTGCAAAAATTTGCAACACGTTTAATCCCGGAACTGAGAGGTATGTCTTATGAGGAGAGGTTAAGGGAACTCAACCTGATGACACTAGACGATAGGAGGGACAGGGGGGACATGATAACAACGTATAAAATACTGAGAGGAATTGATAAGGTGGACAGGGCTCGAATGTTTCAGAGATGGGATACAGGAACAAGGGGCCACAATTAGAAGCTGAAAACCCAGATGAGTCATAGGGATGTTGGGAAGTATTTCTTTAGCCTTAGAGTTGTCAGGAAGTGGAATAATCTGGAGAGTGAAGTAGTGGAAGCAAGTTCCATACATAGCTTTAAGAAGAGGTATGATAAAGTTTATGGAGCAGGGAGATAGTGAATTAGTATTGACCAGTGAAGAGGCGGGGCCAGGAGCTATGACTCGACCATTGCAACCATATATAGGTGAACACAAACACACACACACACACACACACACACACACACACACACACACACACAACAAACACAAACACACACACACTCGACCCCTGCAACCACATATAGGTGAGTACACACACAAACACACACACACACACACACACACACACACACACACACACACACACATATATATATATATATATATATATATATATATATATATATATATATAATATATATATGCAAAAAGATCACAGTAAACAGGTGATATCAAAATATGCAAGACAACCACTATGAAAAAATAGAAGAATTCCAAGCGCTTTCGTGACTACTCACATTATCAAGGAACTATAAAAGGAAACATGACAAGAAGGCTTATAAAGGGGCAGAATACACCTCACAGTCACATCACACTAACAAAGACTACACCTCACAGTAGCGTAACAATGCACGACTCTGTGAAGAGGAACATAAGAAAGGACCTGAAACTCTTCCCAAGAATTAAGATTAGTCCAATTTATCATTAAATTCTTCCCAAATTTTATTAATTATAAATGAATCCAATTTATATAAACCAAAAGAAATATTCATATTATTTTCAAAACTGCTTTTAATGAAACATGATTCTATTACATTCCTCTCAACCATGGACTTGCTTGATACAACCTTCTCAGTATTTTGAAAATCAATTGGATGGTTAAAGTCTCTCACATGAATAAATAGAGCATTAGAATCTTGTCCAGTTCTAATGCTATATTTATGTTGTTTTAATCTTAGTTCAAGATAGGGAACAAGGGAGACTACTTTGGGAGGAAATTGTTAAGGCCACAAGACACGATAACGTAGTAATTCTAGGGGACTTTAACTTTAGTCAGATTGATTGGAATTTCATGACAGGGAATTTAGAATCTAACGACTTTTTAGAAGTAGTTCAGGATTGCTTTTTGAAGCAGTTTGTAACAGAACCTACAAGGGGAAATAACCTACTTGACTTGGTTCTGGCAAGCAAGGAAACCCTTGTTAATAATTTAGAAATTACAGAGGAACTCGGCTCAAGCGACCACAAGTCAATTACCTTTAGCATTGAATGGATGTATGATAGTAGGGATAATTCAGTAATGGTCCCAGATTTTCGCTTAGCAGATTATAATGGACTTAGAGAACACTTATCAACTGTGGACTGTGGTGAAGGAGAGAGGTATCAATATGAAAGTTTTCTTAACACTATACAGGCTGCCCAAAGAACATTTATCCCGTATAAAGAAATTAGATCAAGTAGAAATGACCCAAAATGGATGAATAATAGGCTCAAATATCTTTTAGGGCAGAAGAAAGGAATTTATAGGCGCATAAAAAGAGGTGAGGGTCATCTTATAAATCATAAATCAGTATACTGACATTAAGAGGGACGTTAAAAAGGGAATAAGAAAAGCTAAACGGGACTATGAAATTAAAGTTGCTAGGGATTCAAAAACTAACCCAAAAAGTTTTTTCCAGGTTTATAGAACAAAAGTTAGGATAAGATAGGTCCCCTTAAAAATAACTTTGGGCATCTTACTGACAAGGAGAATGATATGTGCTCTATTTTTAATAATTATTTTCTCTCGGTTTCACACAGGAAGACATTAATAATATCCCAGTAATTAATTTTTACAGAGGCCCAGAAGAAGATAAATTATGTAATATCACAGTCACTAGCGAAATGATTATGAAACAGCTGGACCGACTGAAACAAAATAAATCGCCGGGTCCTGATGAGCTTTTTGCAAGGGTTCTTAAGGAATGCAAAATGGAACTCTGTGAACCAATATCTAACATTTTTAATTTATCTCTTCAAACAGGTGTAGTGTCTGATATGTGGAAGATGGCTAATGTAATTCCTATTTTTAAAGCAGGGGACAAGTCACTACCGTCAAACTACCGCCCAATAAGCCTGACCTCAATTGTAGGCAAATTACTAGAGTCAATTATAGCTGATATTATTAGAAGCCATCTAGATAACCATAATTTGATTAATGATACCCAGCATGGATTCACGAGGGGCCGTTCCTGTCTATCTAATTTATTAACCTTCTTCAGTAAAGCTTTGAGGCTGTTGATCACGATAAAGAATTCGATATTGTTTATTTAGACTTTAGTAAGGCTTTTGATAGAGTACCGCACCAGAGACTGTTAAAGAAAGTGGCAGCTCATGGCATTGGGGGAAAAGTGCTGTCATGGATCGAGTCATGGCTCACCAATAGGAAGCAGAGAGTGTGCATAAATGGGGTTAAATCCGAATGGGGACTTGTAACAAGTGGTGTTCCACAGGGATCAGTCTTAGGCCCATTGTTATTTATAATATATATCAATGACCTTGATGAGGGAATTACTAGTGATATGAGCAAATTCGCCGACGACACGAAGATAGGTAGGATAATTGATTCAAACATAGATGTCATAGAACTTCAGGAAGATTTAGACAAACTTAATTCGTGGTCAGAAAAGTGGCAGATGCAGTTCCATGTAGATAAATGCAAGGTTCTGAAGCTCGGGAGTGTCCATAACCAAGCACTTATAAGTTAAAAACGTAGAACTTAGCCATACAGATTAGAGAAGGACTTGGGGGTGATGGTAAGCAGCAACCTTAAACCAAGACAGCAATGCCTAAGCGTACGTAATAAGGCAAATAGATTACTGGGATTTATATCAAGAAGTGTTAGCAACAGAAGTCCAGAGGTTATATTACAGCTTTATACATCATTAGTAAGGCCTCACCTAGATTACGCAGCTCAGTTCTGGTCTCCATATTACAGAATGGACATAAATTCGTTAGAAAACATTCAGCGTAGAATGACTAAATTAATACATAGCATTGAAATCTTCCTTACGAAGAAAGATTGAAGACCCTAAAATTACATTCACTTGTAAGACGTAGAATGAGGGGAGACATGATCGAGGTATACAAGTGGAAAATGGTATTAACAAAGGGGATATAAATAAGGTCTTGAGGATATCTCTCCAAGAGAGAACCCCAATAATGGATTCAAGTTAGATAAGTTTAGATTTAGAAAGGATATAGGAAAGTATTGGTTTGGAAATAGGGTAGTTGATGAGTGGAACAGTCTGCCTAGTAGGGTTATTGAAGCAGGACCTTGGGTAGTTTCAAATTTAGGTTGGATAAATTCATGAGTGAGAGGGGTTGGATTTGAGTGGGACTCCGCATGAGTGGGTAGAATTGTCAAAGCTTATTTCTTGGGTAGCATTGAAAATTGGGTTGAGCAAATATTATGTTAGTGGGACGGATTGTGAAGGACCTGCCTAGTATGGGCCAACAGGCCTGCTGCAGTGTTCCTCCTTTCTTATGTTCTTATGTTCTTAAGACTTTTACCAGTTTGACCATAATAAACTTTATCGCATATTTTACAGGGAATCTTATAGACACATCGTCAGCATTTTGGGGAAATTTTATCAAAAGTCTTTTTACTGTATCAAGATTTTTAAATACCACTTTTTATTAAAATTCTTAAGAAAGGAAGGTATATCAACCCAAATTTTCATGGTAAGGAGAACCAACATATTTTGGTTGAATAAGGTTGGTTGTCCCCTTTTTGGGGTTTAAAATTATTCCTAATTTTAAAAATTTATCAATTATGTTTCTTGGGTATTTTAAACATTATATTTCATAAATTTTAAGATTTCTTCATCTATGAACTCTGGACACAAATGCAAAGCTCTCAAAAAATTGAAGAAAAACCAACCTTTTCTATCTTGATGTGAAGGTAATAGTGAATAGGAACAATTATTTGTAAGTTTTCTGTAAATTTTGAATTTAAAATCAATGTTACCCCAATAATAAACACATCTAGGAAGGGCAATGGTTTTTACTTCAATTAAAAAAAAATTTATAGAATGAGCTGCTTTAAATTTAACAAAAAAGGTTTATTCTACATTCTTATAGTTCCTTGATAATGTGAAGGGGCCCAAAGGTTGGGGAAATTTTCTATTTTTCATAGTGGTTGTTTGCATATAAGAACATAAGAACATAAGAAAGGAGGAACACTGCAGCAGGCCCCTTGGCCC
>WNWK01004691.1:0-62500 GCA_009830355.1 Cherax destructor
AGACGATTGGATAGAGACACTAGAAAGATAGAGACAAATAACAGCAGGAAGGAAATGGATATATATATATATATATATATATATATATATATATATATATATATATATATATATATATATATATATATATATGAGAGAGAGAGAGAGAGAGAGAGCAGGAAGATTAGCGTAGAGTAGAGCTTAGACGATGAGGGGGTGTTGTAGGACGGGGGCTCTTGTTTACACATGACCGTGAAAAAGGTCTACGGTGATATCACGTCACATTTCACTATCAACACAAGTCTTGTTTACCAGTTAAAGATTCAGGTTATCGCTCCAGCGCTGCAGGGTGAATTTCCCAGGTGACTTTACGCAAATTATTTCTGAGAAAGGTTCTTGTCTCCACCCTTGCAAAGCTGCGTTAATAAAGTAATTGAAGCTAAAACCTTGGATATTTTTAAAAATAGGTTTGGGCAGATGAGTGACTACCTCATCTTCTCACTATTATATCTGTATAAATACCGATAAGTTCATAAATAAGGCATGTAAAATTTTGGAATGTAATTATCGGAACGTTTTGCCTAAAATTAGGCTTCTTTGGTCCAATTCAGATGTGAGAAATTGGAGGCAGCAGAAACAGTGGAGGGGTAAAGATGAAGTGATCAGTCAATCAGCCTTCAAGTAATAGTTCTGAGGTAGTCAGTCCCTCAGCCTTGAGAAGCGTCAAGCCCGTCATCTCTTATTCTTAGGTTCTTATGTAAAAAGTGTAAATATAAGGTTGACAGTACATGACTATCTTAAAAGAATGGCTGTCAGAGCGAGGAAAAAGCAAAGGTGTTTACAAGGCAGTTTAAGATGGCGTCTCCTGGCTTCTCTGCCTTAAGACAACGAACGATCCTGCAACCCCGAGTTACAATGTGTTATGTTCACACTACATAAATAATTAAGATAGTTTAGACTGTACATGTGATGTTCTAGGTGCTAGACAGTGAACATGTTAGGTGATGTTCTAGGTGCTAGACGAGTGTACATGTTAGGTGATTTTTTAAAGGTTTTAAAAAAACTGTAAAGGTTAGCTGATGGTCTCGGCGTTATAACTGGTCTGTCTTCACCCCCACACTTTATCTCTCAAGCCCACTTACCCTTCTTTTACCTACGACTACCACTCCATTACTAATACTATTGCTACTATCATTACTATTGCCTCCCTTCATCCCTTTCTATCTCTTGTGCCACTAAAATACTCCCCTACTTTCTACCTCCCATACTATTACTACCACTACCAGCTACAATCACTTCTTTTCTTCCTCTCTTGGTCCCGTCCTGTGTTAGTGTGACCGAAACGTCGTCATGCTAAGGGGAGAAGGAATGAGTAAGCAGGTGATGGAAGGTTATAGAAAGGGGAGGTGGAACAGTGAGAGAGAAAGAGTGGAATAAAACAAAGGGTGAGAATTAAGGAAGGAGCACAGAGGTAAGAGAGGAAAAGGAGACAGAGGAGAAAAGATGGTGGCTTGTGCTACCTTTGTGCAAAGAGCACTAAACCCGTAGGAGCCATACAATATTAGAAATGTGGGAAGAGGTGATGTGGAGGAGGAGAAATGGAAGAGGGTGAAGAAATAGAAGAAATGAAAACGAGGTGACAGGAAGAAATGAGAAGAGGTGATGAGAAGCAGAAGGAGGTAATAGGGTATGGGAAGAAGAAATAAAGGGAATAGGGTATGGGAAGAAGAAATAAGGGAATAGGGTATGGGAAGAAGAAATAAGGGAATAGGGTATGGGAAGAAGAAATAAGGGAAGGGAGATGGGAAGAAAAAAATGGTGGGGGGTTGGGGAAGGTGATGAGAAAAAAGGGAAAAAGAGGTCAAAGAGAGTAAGAGCAAAGAGGTAGTGTGTGTGTGTGTGTGTGTGTGTGTGTGTGTGTGTGTGTGTGTGTGTGGGGGAAGATCTTTCATTTTCTGGCTTTACAAAAGTTTCTTTCACAGCTTCTGCTGAGAGCTAACATCTTTACTCAGCTCACTTACAGCTGAGAGCTAATATCTTTACTCAGCTCACTTACAAGTTATAGATATTCTCCCTTCAAGGTATTTTACAAGCTGAGAATTATCCTACCTAAGCCCATTTACAAACTAAAGTTATTATCCTACCTCAACTTATTTATAGACTAAGACCTGCTACCCTAGCTCAACTCATTTACAATGAGTTGTTACCCCCACCTACCTCTCTTACAAACTAAAACCTGTTATCCTACCTCAGCTGATTTTAACCCTCCCACAAGAAATCTGACGCCATGAATGATGCTGGGTCCCATGTGTCCCAGCATCACTTACTCAGTGTCTGACTACAGTAAAGGCGGTCTTAAAGACCCCTCTCTTCCAAGGCACAAAGACTAACTGCACCGTGCACTCTGCCAGACAGTGCCTCGCGTCATGACACCTCCGTGCTCCACACAGGTAAACACAAACGCTGGCCACTACAAATGCATTTAATGTCGCAATTTCTTGCCATTTATTGGTGTAATTTCTTGACATTTAATGTTGTAATTTCTTGACATTTAATGTCGTAATTTCTTGACATTTTTCAATAAACAAATTCTTCTTATCAACTTATCGTGTCATGTCTTTCCCATCAACCGTGTCATGTCTTTTCCCAGCCAACATAAACATATTTCACTTTAAACAGCACTTAAAGAAACCTCATGAAACGTTGCGTCTTGAGAACGGTCAGAAGGCGAAACATCGTCATAAGGAATTGTGACCTTTTTAAATTCTAAAAAATGCCTTAAATGTTTTTTTTAAATGATGTTATCTTGACTTATTAAATTATTAATTATGTAAATGTAATATATTTTGTAATAGCCACATGCGGCCCGGTCCCAGACCAGACCTGAGGGTGGATCAGGCCCTGATCCACCAGGCTGTTACTGCTGGCCAAGGCAAACAAGTTTCACGAGTGGGTAGACACGAGCCACGAGGGATAGTGGAGGAAGGAGGGACGAAAGGGGGACGAGGGAGAAAATGAAAGCTAACGAAGGAAAGAACAATGAAAACGAGACGGTAAACGAAGTAAACAGAGGACGGAAAAAAAACAAGAACGGAACAACGCAGAGCAAAAGAACAATAACGAACAAAGCAAAACTTAGAACAAAAATAAAACAAAGGATAAAACGAAGGAAGCTAAAAACAAAAGCAAAGGAATAAACAAGAAAGCTAATAAAAGAAAAACGACGGACGAAATGAAAAAGGAACGAAAGACAACGAACAATGGAATGTAGAAAACAAATAAACAAAACGAGCAACGAAACAAATAAATCGAATAAAGAAACAAGGAAAATGAGCAAAGAAAACGAACAAAGAAACGAAAGCCCCATAAACAGAAAACGAAAACAAAAGGACGAAACCCAGGAAAAAAATCAGACAAGCAAAAGCAAGACAAACAAAGACAAACAACAACAGGTGACCTCCTAATCAATATTACAAACACTACAAAACAAATGGAATATTTTTTTCTTTTGTAAATATAAATTATGACAGAAAAGGAGCCCTCCTTAAAAAAAATTTGAGCTAACTCATAGAAAATGGAACTCAGACAGAAAACGAAGCCTAAACAAAAAATGAAACCCAGACAGAAAAAAAATCCAGACAGAAAACGGAATCCAGAGAAAAATGAAACCCAGAGAGAAAATAAAACCCACACTGAAAATGAAACCCACACATGAAAATGAAACCCACACTGAAAATGAAACCCACACTGAAAATGAAACCCACACTGAAAATGAAACCCACACTGAAAATGGAAACCCACACTGAAAATGAAACCCACTGAAAATGAAACCCACCTGAAAAGAAACACAAAACGGAACCCCAGAAATAAAAGTAAAAATAAATGACATTTCCAACTTATTTAAATTTTGCCTAAAGACAACAGAAATTGTTGATCTAGAGAACGTAAGTGAACCTTCACTGAACGTTTAAGTTCACCCTAATTACTGGGAAGGTTTAAAGTGCCTCGACCTGAACTCCCTGGAATGCAGGCGAGGAAGATACATCATAATTTATACCTGGAAAATCCAAGAGGAACTGACTCCAAATCTGCACACAGAAATCACTCCCTACTTAAGTAAAAGACTCGGTAGATGGTGCAACATTTCCCCCATGAACAAGTTAGGTTAGGTAAGGGTTGTCAGGAAACAGGACAAGTGTTTCCTGACGCTGCTTAGTCATATGATGATCCACAGTCCCATGAACAGCAAGGGTGCCGTGAGTACACTGAGAAAAACAATAAGTGTGAGGGTTCCAAGACTGTTCAACAGCCTATTGTCCTGCATAAGGGTTACCAACAAACCCCTGGCTGTCTTCAGGGTGAACTGGATAGGTTCCTCAAGCCAGCTCCCTGACCAGCCGAGCTGTGGTTCGCACGCTGCACTGAATATAGCCAGCAATAACAACCTGGTTGATCAGGCCTAATCCACCTGGAAGACTGGTGCTGGAAGTTATCTCTGCGTAAGAAACTTCGTCATGGACCGGGTCGCTGGGGTGTTGACCCCTGGAACTCTAAGCATTTAGACACCGGGTAGGGAACTATTTGTAGTATCAGGGTCAAGTCTCAGCTCTTGGTCCCCTCTCAGCAGAACCCATTATTAAATCTGCGTACACGGGCTGCCTCCACTACTTCAGTGTATAGACCTCACGTACACACTCATGCAGAACGTACACACATACACACACACACAGTCGCAACTTGTAGGTTTCTGTGCAAATAAGTGTTTTTGAGGGCTACACCAGGGTACTGCAGGGGTTATCAAGTGTGTCAGGGTAGTGAACAACCCTTGAAGTGATTTACAGAGTTGCCCTGAGCCACATAAGTGTGGGGAGAGCCATAATTTTATAAGTGATCTAGAAATAAATATTTGGAGGCGGGATCAGTGGGCCTAGTGTGCTCCAGGCGACGTTGCCACGTGTGTCACCCTAGATAATAAAGTGAAATTAATATGTGACAAGCGAAAGAAATTCAGTGAATAGGTTATATTATATATAGACAAAAACGAAAGTGGATATACGCCAGAACATCACATCGGTTGGACAATCTACAGGATACTACACGCTGGACAGCTGCATCGCATCGCAAGTATTCACCTATGCGTGGTTTTCGGGGTGTCGGGAGTAAGTTCCAATTACCTAACGCTAAGCTGATTGTGACGGTCAACTCTCATAGTAAGATAAGGAATAGGATATCAAGTACTCAGTAACAAATAGCAATTGGTAATTTCTAGTAGAAAAGGGCGAGCAGACAGGTGAATCATAGAATACATTAACTTGTAGATCCAGGTGTGTCCAGGTCAGGCCAGGTAGAGGGCACTGTAGACTACGTGTTACTCGCAGACCTCACATACCACTCATACACATAACACAATTTCACCACTACTTTTCACACAATAAATCCACACACATATAGTTCCACACACACACACACACACACACATTAACTGGTAGGTCAGGTGTGTCAGGGCAGAGCCAGGTGAAGCACTGCAGACAACGTGTCACTTCCAAACTCCACATACACACTCATACACCATAACACAATTTCACCACTACTATTCACACATACATACACACACAAACATACACACACACACACATACATACACACACAAAACTAAACACACACACACACAAAAAAAAAACACACACACACACACAAAACCTAACACACACACACACAAAACTAACACACACAAAACTATTGCACACACAACAAAACTAACACACACACACACATACACATACACACACAAAACTAACACACACACACAGGCCCACAACACTATTTCCCCTGCTCCCTCCACCCACCTCTCCCCAATCCCTTCCCTGAACCCCCTCTCTCACCCACCTCCTCCCCTCTCCCTCTCCCATTCTCTCTCCACCTCTGCTTCTCCCTCCTTCCTCTCTCCATAATCCCCCTCTTTCCCCCTCCCCACCTCTCTTCCATTTCCCCCTGTCTTCAGTTTCTCCTCTCCCTCCCTCCACCCCCCACACAAACACTCAGGCAATCACACCACAAAACAACCACACAGAAATACATAGTTTTCACTCTGTGGCATCTTAAAAATAAAAAATAAAAAATGGGGTCCCAGAGAGCAGGACGGAAAACCAGGGGACTGGAGGATGAGTCTCAAAGGAAGATTGGGCAGCAGAGCTCATGAAAGGGAACATGAGTGGGGAAGGAACTAGAGGAGCTTAGCATGAAAATGGAGGAGAGGATAGCTGCAGAAAGCAAGATAATGGAGGAAGGATAGCTGCAGAAAGCAAGATAATGGAGGAGAGGATAGCTCGAAAGCAGGAAGTGGGAGAAGCAAGTCACAACAGCAGAGGCTAAGATACAGAGATTAGAAGAAGAACTGAAAAATTTGAAACAGCCTAATGAACTAAAAAGCAATGTGGACATGGTATCAGAAACTGCTACCTCAGTCACAAAGAAGAGGACTGTAGAGACAGGTGAAACTGTATGCAGAGGCTATATCAGACCATCGTGGGCCCGAGAGAAAGAGGATCACATCAGGAACAATCGAGGGAGTGTAGTAAAAGGGAGAGCTAAGCTATACGTGAAGCCCTAACAGCCCACAGCAGTGCACAGGGAAAGTTAAGAAGGAAAGCGACAGGCCACTGGGCCAAGGGATAACAGACAGTGAAGAGTGAAGAAAGGAAAGCTGCAATGGAGGCAACTAAATCGAATCGGGGGTTACATAGGGATAGGCAGTGGGAGGAATGTAAGAGAAAATCAGTCTTTGTTTATGGGCTCCAGGAAGCTGAAGGGAAACTTATGAAGCAAGAAGACAAGGGAGAAAAATGCGATTGAAAACATCATGAAAGCAATAGGAGAAGATGACATGACCCAGCTGGCAAATTTTCTGAGAATAGGGGGTTTGCAAGAGGAAGAATCCGGCCAGTCAAAGTAATTTTCAAAGCAGAATTGACTCGAAACAGGATCCCAGGAGAAAGCAAGACTAAGGGATATGTCAGAGTACCGGAGGTGTATCTCGACCGCGACAGAACACGGGAAGAAAGACAGAAACTGAAAGAGGGTACAGAGACAAAAGGAGGAAAGAGAGATGGACAGGAGAACCCAGACTCAGGAGGAAGCTCTAACACAACCACCTTCAGATGTTCCCCAACCTGGACAACCCCAATGCAACCAAACAACCTAACCCAAAACACACATACCACCCAATGATTCCACCCACCTCATTACAAACTCCACCTTCACACCAACCACCCATAGTTCCCCATCAGATCCCCCCTTTCCCAACCCAACATACCCCAGACTACGGTTTTAGAAAAAAGTTAAAGGTTTGGTATACAAATGCAGATGGTATAACAAATAAATGTGAGGAATGGCATGAAAGAATAAAGGAGACATCCCCAGACATAATAGCACTCACAGAAACGAAACTCACCAGGATGATAACAGATGCAATCTTTCCACCCGGATATCAAATCCTCAGGAAAAATAGAGGGAGCAGAGGGGAGGGGGGGTTGCACTGCTCATTAAGAACAGGTGGGGATTTGAGGAAGTGGAAGGAATGGATGGAATGGGTGAAAGGGACTCATAGTAGGAACAATTCAGTCTGAGGGCCATAAGGTGGTAATTGCTGTAATGTACAACCCGCCACAGAACTGCAGGAGGCCAAGAGAAGAATACGACGAGAGCAACAGAGCAATGGTAGACACACTAGCCGAGGTAGCCAGAAGAGCCCACATGGGGAGAGCAAAGTTACTAGTTATGGGTGATTTCAATCACAAAGAGATTGATTGGGAAAACCTGGAGCCCCATGGGGGTCCTGAATCATGGAGAGCCAAGATGATGGATGTGGTACTGGAAAACCTCATGCATCAACATGTTAGAACACTACCAGAGAGAGGTGGGGATGATCCCGCAAGACTCGACCTAGTATTCACCTTGAGTAGTTCGGACATCGAGGATATCACGTATGAAAGGCCCCTTGGAGCTAGTGATCATTTGGTTCTGTGTTTTGATTATATAGTTGAGCTACAAGTGGAGAGGGGAGCAGGAATAGGAAGGGAGAAACAGAAACTACAAGGGGGACTACACAGGCATGAGGAACTTCCTACAAGACGTTCAGTGGGAGAGAGGTTGGCAGGAAAACCAGTAAAAAAAATGATGGAATATGTGACAACCAAATGCAAAGAGGCAGAGGAGAGGTTTGTCCCCAAGGAAACAGAAGTAATGGGAAGACCAGAACGGGGTCCTTGGTTCACCCAGAGGTGTAGGGAGGCAAAAAGTAAGTGTAATAGAGAATGGAAAAATACAGAAGACAAAGGACCCAGGAAAATAAAGAGATTAGCCGAAGAGCCAGAAACGAATATGCACAGGTAAGAAGGGAGGCTCAGCGACAATATGAAAATGATATAGCATCCAAAAGTCAAGTCTGACCCGAAGCTGCTGTATAGCCACATCAGGAGGAAAACAACAGTCAAGGACCAGGTAATCAGGCTGAGAAAGGAAGGTGGGAGTTCACAATAAACGACCAAGAGGTATGTGAGGAGCTCAACATGAGATTTAAAGTATTTACACAGGAGACAGGAAGGACTCCAGGAATTCCAGAATAGGGAGGTATACCAACAAGTGCTGGATGAAATAACACAACCGAGGGAGGAGGTGAAGAAGCTGCTATGTGAACTCGATACCTCAAAAGCGGTGGGACCGGACAACATTTCTCCGTGGGTCCTTAGGAGGGAGCAGAGATGTTGTGTGTGCCACTAACACAAATCTTCAAACATCCATTGAAACTGGGCAACTACCTGAGGCGTGGAAGATGGCAAATGTAGTCCCAATTTTTAAGAAAGGAGACAGACACGAGGCATTAAACTACAGACCTGTGTCACTGACGTGTATAGTATGCAAAGTCATGGAGAAGATCATCAGGAGGAGAATGGTGGAGCACCTAGAAAGACACAAGCTTATAAACGACAACCAGCATGGTTTCAGGGAAGGAAAATCCTGTGTCACAAACCTACTGCAGTTTTATGACAAGGTAACAGAAGTAAGACACGAGAGAGAGGGTGGATAGACTGCATTTTTGGACTGCAAGAAGGCGTTCGACACAGTTCCTCACAAGAGATTAATGCAAAAGCTAGAGGATCAGGCACACGTAACAGGAAAAGCACTGCAATGGATCAGAGAATATCTGACAGGAGGCAACAACGAGTCATGGTACGTGACGAGATGTCAGAGTGGGCACCTGTGACGAGTGGAGTTCCACAAGGGTCAGTCATAGGACCTGTACTGTTTTTGGTATATGTGAATGACATAACGGAAGGGATAGACTCAGAAGTGTCCCTGTTTGCAGATGATGTGAAGTTAATGAGAAGAATCAAATCAGTCGAGGATCAGGCAGGAATACAAAGAGACCTGGACAGGCTGCAAGCCTGGTCCAGTAACTGGCTCCTTGAATTTAACCCTGCCAAATGTAAAGTCATGAATATCGGGAAGGGCAAAGAAGACCGCAGACAGAGTATAGTCTAGGTGGCCAAAGACTGCAAACCTCACTCAAAGAAAAAGATCTTGGGGTGAGTATAATACCGAGCACATCTCCTGAGGCACACATCAATCAGATAACTGCTGCAGCATACGGGCGGCTGGCAAACCTAAGAATAGCGTTCCAATACCTCACCAAGGAATCATTCAAGACTCTGTATACCATATACGTCAGGCCCATACTGGAGTATGCAGCACCAGTTGGAAACCCCACACCTGGTCAAGCACGTCAAGAAATTAGAGAAAGTGCAAAGGTTTGCAACAAGACTAGTCCCAGAGCTAAGGGGATTGTCCTACGAAGAAAGGTTAAGGGAAATCGGCCTGACGACACTAGAGGACAGGAGGGTTAGGGAGACATGATAACGACATATAAAATACTGCGAGGAATAGATAAGGTGGACAGAGACAAGATGTTCCAGAGAGGGGACACAGAAACAAGGGGTCACAATTGGAAGTTGAAGACTCCTATGAGTCAAAGGGATGTTAGGAAGTATTTCTTCAGTCATAGAGTTGTCAGGAAGTGGAATAGCTTGGAAAGCGACATAGTGGAGGCAGGAACCATACATAGTTTTAAGACTAGGTTTGATAAAGCTCATGGAGCAGGGAGAGAGAGGACCTAGTAGCAATCAGTGAAGAGGCGGGGCCAGGAGCTATGACTCGACCCCTGCAACCACAAATAGGTGAGTACAAATAGGTGAGTACACACACACACACACACACACACACACACACACAAAGAGTCAAGGTGAGAGTTACATTGCTCCCCAATGGTGCTATATGCCAGTGCACACTTGGCACTAGCAAGGGAGTGCCAGAGCTGCTCATGCGCAGCCCTGAGTCATCTTTGATGCCATAGAATGCGATAAAAAATATAACAGAAAACATGACTACATTAATATACGAGGGAGAGGAGGAGGGTGGGAGACAGGGAGGGGGGAGTTAGGAAGGGAGGAAGGGAGACAGGGAGGGGGAGTTAGGAAGGGAGGAAGGGAGACAGGGAGGGGAGTTAGGAAGGGAGGAAGGGATACAGGGATTGAGGTAGAGATAGACGGAGGGATGCGGAGAAAGATGGAGGGACGGTGTGTGTGTTTGTTTGTGTGAGAGAGGAGAGAGAATATATCAAATGTATGTATATGTATGTATATTATATATATATATATATATATATATATATATATATATATATATATATATATATATATATATATATATATATAGTATATATATATAGGTAAAACTGGTCAATTAGCAAGAACTCATTTAAAATTACGTCCTTTCTAAAAATTTCTCTTATACGTTTAAATATATATATTTTTTTCAATTATTCAATTATGTTAATGTAAAAATTAATAATTTTGTACCAAAAGAACCTTAGAAAACTTACCTAACCTTATTATAACAAGCGCAATTTAATTTAGCCTAATCCAACTAAATATATTTTAGATAAGTTTACAATAATTTAATAATAAACAAACACAATGAAATATATTTTTTTCGTTAGGTTCAGAATGATGTTTGCGAAATTATTGCATACACAAATTTTCGCTTGTCTTATTCGGCAAGAAGAGCGTTTCTATTTAAGCCAAAATCGCAAGATTCACTAGTTACTGCAACAGATGCCACAGGTGTTGGTCACATCTGATGCTAGTGTTCTGAGGCAGTTGTGAGTGCCACGTGTTAATATGCTGGTGCCACGAGGCACTGATAAGTGCCACGTGTAACCTAGATGTCATCCGGGTGCCAAATTGGCCAGCTCTAACTAGCTCAATAATCTTAATTCCCCTAATTCGAGGAGGGACCTGGTGGTTTGTACTCGCTTGAACGATCTCACCTATACGAGTGTGTGTTGAAGACCAGCTCTGTCTCCTGGACCAGATGTGTCTCCTGGACCAGATGTGTCTCCTGGACCAGATGTGTCTCCTGGACCAGATGTGTCTCCTGGACCAGATGTGTCTCCTGGACCAGATGTGTCTCCTGGACCAGATGTGTCTCCTGGACTAGCTCTGTCTCCTGGACCAGATGTGTCTCCTGGACTAGCTCTGTCTCCTGGACCAGATGTGTCTCCTGGACCAGATGTGTCTCCTGGACTAGCTCTGTCTCCTGGACCAGATGTGTCTCCTGGACTAGCTCTGTCTCCTGGACCAGATGTGTCTCCTGGACTAGCTCTGTCTCCTGGACCAGATGTGTCTCCTGGACCAGATGTGTCTCCTGGACCAGATGTGTCTCCTGGACTAGATGTGTCTCCTGGACCAGATGTTCTCCTGGACTAGCTCTGTCTCCTGGACCAGATGTGTCTCCTGGACTAGCTCTGTCTCCTGGACCAGATGTGTCTCCTGGACCAGATGTGTCTCCTGGACCAGATGTGTCTCCTGGACTAGCTCTGTCTCCTGGACCAGATGTGTCTCCTGGACCAGATGTGTCTCCTGGACTAGCTCTGTCTCCAGGATCCTCATCTTCTTACCATCAAGAAACTGATTTCATGACTGAATAACCTCATGGATTTTGCCACACACACACACACACACACACACACACACACACACACACACACCACTTCCCTGGCACTAAAACACAACCTCAAGCGCGACAGCTCACCCATTCACAAGTATTTCAACTATCAATGTGCCAAAATCACCTGTAGCTAGGCACTATTTTTACCAACCTTCTCTGATGCAAATGTAGCACGCCGTACAGAAAATTACTCATATTAGCTCTAATTCTGAGAGTATTATTGAGCTAAGTGAGATGTGGGTTTGCAAGCTGGGACGGTTCCTTTCATGGTGGTTTCTTGCTATCACTGAGATGTACTAATCAGTAAACTCACTCTGCAAAGAGGTTTTTTATTTTTTAAGCGGACTCATTTTGCTGTTTTAATTGTTGCTGCTACTGTTGGTGTTGCTGTGCTTGTTGCTTCTGTTGCTGCTGTGCTTGTTGCTTCTGTTGCTGCTGTGTTTGCTGCTGCTGCTGTGCCTTTTTCTGCTGTTATTGTAAATGCTGCTGGTGTTCCTATATTTGCAGCTTCTGTTGTTGCGCGTGCTGTTGCTATGGTGGCTGCTGCTGTTGCTGTGCTTGTCACTGGTGTGGCTGTGCTTGCTGCTGCTGCTGTTTAGGCGAGCTAGCTGTTATTTTAAGACGCTAGCTTCACTTACGGAACCTTGGCTGGGGATGTTGGACACCTGTCTGTCTGTACATAGTTCTAGGGATCAGCGTCCTCTTGGCTTGGACCCAGACCAGACCTCCTCGTTGGTAAACAGTGAGTGTGATCCACCCCAGGATGAAAACAAAATGTAAACATCTAGATATAAGAATAGTATTCTATAAGTGAAAAGCCTCGGGTTTACCTCGTAAACAACTTCAACTTTGGCACAATAGAACACTCTTTTACGAAGAAAACAACTAGTTTTTTTTTTAACTAGCAGACTGCACCTAACTAGTACACCTAATTCACCTACAACACCCGGCTAATGCATCACCCACATTATACTTTAACCAGCACACTAAAGGAGCATAACAAGATAGAAGAGACAGACTGAAATAGATCCATCATACTCTGAAATAAATACTGATGTGATATGGAGACACCAAACTGAATCTGATACCTCATAAGTATCAAGACCAGAGGAAATATCACTACACGCATCAACAGAAGGAACTGAGATATTGTGCAAAACACCCACACGGGTCTTTAACTGATCTATAATGATGAGTAACAGGACAACAAATGTAATACAACTGTATCTTTAAACGCATAAGATAAAGTTTTAGAAAGGACTTAATTTTAAATGAGTTCTTGCTAATTGACCTAATTTACCTATTTAGCACGACATGTATATATAATCTCCTTTCATAAATACCCACACGGGAACTCACCGTGTGCCCCAAAAAACAAACATGCGTATAACCACTGTTTAAGGATCGTAAACAGTCACCATTTGACTGTCTTTGTAACAGTGAAATATTAACTATTAAGAGGATAGACTGGGCACAATGTCATGAATGAAGTGGAACACTCAGGTGTTTGTAAACACTGGCAACACATGGCACAAACACGTGAAGTGGAACACTCAGGTGTTTGTAAACACTGGCAACACATGGCACAAACACGTGAAGTGGAACACTCAGGTGTTTGTAAACACTGGCAACACATGACACAAACACGTGAAGTGGAACACTCAGGTGTTTGTAAACACTGGACATGACACAATATGACACTCAGGTGTTGTAAGTAACATGACACAAACACGTTAAGTGGAACACTCAGGTGTTTGTAAACGCTGGCAACACATGACACAAACACGTGAAGTGGAACACTCAGGTGTTTGTAAACACTGGCAACACATGACACAAACACGTTAAGTGGAACACTCAGGTGTTTGTAAACGCTGGCAACACATGACACAAACACGTTAAGTGGAACACTCAGGTGTTTGTAAACGCTGGCAACACATGACACAAACACGTGAAGTGGAACACTCAGGCGTTTGTAAACACTGGCAACACATGACATAAACACGTGAAGTGGAACACTCAGGTGTTTGTAAACACTGGCAACACATGACACAAACACGTGAAGTGGAACACTCAGGTGTTTGTAAACACTGGCAACACATGACATAAACACGTGAAGTGGAACACTCAGGTGTTTGTAAATGCTGGCAACACATGACACAAACACGTGAAGTGGAACACTCAGGTGTTTGTAAACGCTGGCAACACATGACAAACACGTGAAGTGAAACACTCAGGTGCTTGTAAACAGCAAAACAATACTCACGTGTTTTTTACTGAGGCATCCACAGAGATCACAAGGATGAAGTCTGCCCACCAGGGCGCTCCACCTGATCCCTACCCCGTCCTCCTCCTGCTCCTCCTCCTCTTCTTTCTTGTCTTCCTTCTCCTCTGCGGCTGCGGAGAGAGCGGAGGAGGCAGCTGCGGCTGCGGCAGGCATGATAGGTCTCTTCCTCCGCCGCCGCACGCGGGACGGTCCAGCATACATATAGTTACTGAATCTCCGGCGTGAGTGACGCACGATGCTCACCCAGTCAATCATGGTGTTAAGGTGGTGTTAGGTGGTGTTATGAAGGTGTGGTGGTGTTTAGGTGGTGATATGGAAGTGTGGTGGTGTTTAGGTGGTGTTATGGTGGATTTATTGTGTTGTGGTGGTTTTATAATGTTGTTATTGTGTTATAATGTTACGTTGTTGTGGTGTTATTGTGGCGTGGTGGTGTTACTGTTATAATGTTATTGTGTTGTGGTTTTATTTTGTTAAAGAGGTGTTGGTGTTATGGTGGTGTTATTGTGCTATGGTGGTTTTACTGAGTATTTTGGTGTTATTGTGAAGTTGTGTTGTTATTGTGGTGTTGTGTTGATGGTGGTATGATGCTATTGTGCTGTGATGGTATGGTGATGTTATTGTGTTGTGTTACTGTGTTGTGGTACTGTAATTGTGTTGTGTTACTGTGTTGTGGTACTGTAATTGTGTTGTGTTACTGTGTTGTGGTACTGTAATTGTGTTGTGTTACTGTGTTGTGGTGTTACTGTGGTGTTATTGTGTTACTGTGGTGTTAATGTTTACGTGGTGTTTTTGTGGTGTTATGATGGTATTATTGCAGTGTGTGGTGGTGTAGGTGAAGTGGTGATAATGGTGTTGGTGTTGTGGCGGTGTTATGCTGTTGGTGTAGTGGTGGTAGTGTTGGTGTAGTGGTGGTGTAGTGATGGTGTAGTGGTGGTGAACTGCAGCTTCGAGGCAGCTACCTCCCCACCTCCTCCTCCACCACCGTCAACATTCCACCTTCACCACAAAACTGTCAACCCGGGATCCTGACGGGTTTAACGCACGACTCTGAATATAACACCAGCAGTGAGTGTTAAGGCAGCCCAGATGAACACCATCTCGTACTTCAACTCACTGTCAACATTCCATTTTCCTCAACTTCACTTTAGCAAGCAACTATCACTGTTTATTAACCCTCTTTTCCACGTTTTCACAATAATCACAGCATCTTCAGAGCTTAACAGCACTTCCACAGCATCCGCAGACCTTACTGGCACCTCCCACAGCATCCGCAGACCTTACTGGCACCTCTCGCAACATCCGCAGACCTTACTGGCACCTCTTGCAACATCCGCAGACCTTACTGGCACCTCCCACAGCATCCGCGGATCTTACCGGCGCCTCTCACAGCATCCACAGCCGTTGCCAACGGAACTCATCTTTCCCCTCGCTCTGTTAATTGACTACTATAGCTGCATCTACTATTGACAGTCATTCTAGCAATGACAACAACGTTCTTCCACGACGCAAAGCGTCAACACATCGTCCTTCTCACTGACTCCTCTATTTCCACTGTCATTCTGATCATCTGTTTCACAGAATAAAAAATCACGAATAACAACAACGCAAAAAATCATAAGTAATTGTCAATTATTTTTTGTTACATTAACCACAAAATTTTTAATAAAGATCTCAGGACGGAGCATAATTGAGAGGGATCGGATTCTCTTAGTTCTAAAACATTTCGGATCAAATTTCAAGCTTTGCTGTCGGGAGATATTAGGGTTGCTGCGCCTTGTAAACACATGTAATTTAACAATGAACGTAATTTAAAAAAACACGGTGGTTCATAGCTCAGTGGGAATGCCTTCGGATCTCACGATGGAAGGACAGGGGTTCAACCCAGGGCGAATGGAGGCGGTGGCAAGACCCCTCACATCTGATGGTTCTCTCTAGCAATGAATTAAAGGAAACTCCTGAAGCCCCTTCAACTGTACTTCTTGAAATGAAGGCGATAAAGCTGCATCATAATTGACACCAGGAAAATTCTGGAGGGCTGGATCCCTATGCACACCGAAATTACAACCAACGAAAGAAACTCGGCTAAGAGAAGAAAAAGCCTGGGTGGGGTGAGTACACTAAGAAATAACCCAACAAGTGTAAGGTACCCGAGACTCTTCAACAACCTTCCTTTATGCATAAGTGGGCTTACTAACAAACCTCTTCCTGCCTTCAAGAATGAACTAGTCAAGATTTTGATAAGTAAGACACGTGTGCAACAGCTAAGTAATCTTTATTCCGAAACGTTTCGCCCACAAAGCAGACTTCTTCAGTGGAATATACGACTGAAGAAGCCTACTATGTAGGCGAAAAGTTTCGGAATAAAGACACCTAACTGCTGCCCTTGTGTCTTGCTTATCAAACTGTCTGTATTGCATACCATTATCATATTCACATAATTAAGATTTTCCGGTCACTTCGTGATCAGCCAGGCTGTGGGCGCCCACACTGCGCTTCGTGAGGCTAAAACCAACAGCCTGATTGACCAAGACAATCCAAGCGGACTAGCATGGGAGAGGACAGTAGGAGGGGGGGGGTGAGCCTATCAGAATACACAATAACTAACAAGTAGGTGTGGATCACGAGGCTGAGTGTATATACACTGAGGTGTTATATACACTGACAGATGCATCTCTCAGTGTATATACACTGAGGTGTGTATAATCTCAGTGTATATACACTGAGGTGTGTATAATCTCAGTGTATATACACTGAGGTGTGTATAATCTCAGTGTATATACACTGAGGTGTGTATAATCTCAGTGTATATACACTGAGGTGTGTATAATCTGTGTATATACACTGAGGTGTGTATAATCTCAGTGTATATACACTGAGGTGTGTATAATCTCAGTGTATATACACTGAGTTTACGGTGATCACTATTTCGGGTATTACAATTGTTAGCGCAAAGCTGACATGCAGCCTCAATGGCCCGTGTCTAGTAGATAGGCTTTAAACCTAATAAACCGATCATCTAAGGTGGGTTTTTTAATCTAAGGTCGTCAGTATTTTCCATTCTTCTTTGACGTACCAAGTGACTCACTGCTGCTCAAAACCTCAAATAGATAAAACAAAAACCCATCTATCCGCTATCTATCTAACATCTTATCCAACCCAGCAAATTTAAGAGCTAAGTTTTTGGTTTCGTCCACCAGAGGTCCAGTGACGCAAATATGACGTCAGAAATACTGGTGTTCTGACGTCAGGCGGGTGAGTCACCACGAAGGAAATCCATGATGTGACGTCACATACATAAACAAGCTCTCCATTCCTTCCTTCCTTTTTAGTGTGTACTCACTTAGTTGTGGTTGCAGGGATCGATTCACAGCTCCTGGCCCCGCCTCTTCACTGGTCGCTACTAGGTCACTCTTCCTGCTCCATGAGCTTTATCATACATTTTCTTAAAGCTATGCATTGATCCTGCCTCGACTACATCACTTCCCAGACTATTCCACTTCCTGACAACTCTGTGACTGAAGAAATACTTCCTAACATTCCTGTGATTCATCTGAGTCTTCAACTTCCAATTGTGACCCCTTGTTGCTGTGTCCCATCTCTGGAACATCCTGTCTCAATCCACCTTGTCAATTCCTCTCAGAATTTTATATGTCGTTATTATATATCCCTATCTCTCCTGTCCTCCAGTGTCGTCAGGTCGATTTCCCTTAACCTCTCCTAGTAGGACATTCCCCTTAGCTCCGGGACTAGTCTTGTTGAAACCTTTGCACTTTCTCTAGTTTCCTTACATGCTTGGCTAGGTGTGGGTTCCAAACTGGTGATGCATACTCCAATATAGGTCTGACATACACGGTGAACAGGGTCCTGAACGATTCCTTATTAAAATGTCGGAATACTATTCTTAGGTTTGCTAGGCGCCCATATGCTGCAGCAGTTATTTGGTTGATGTGCGCCTGAGATGTGTCTGGTGTTATACTCACCCCAAGATCCTTTTCCTTGAGTGAGGTTTGTAGTCTTTGGCCACCTAGACTGTACTCCGTCTACGGTCTTCTTTGCCCTTCCCCAATCTTCATGACTTTGCACTTAGTGGGGTTGAACTCCAGGAGCTAGTTTCCGGACCAGTGTGTGTGTGTGTGTGTGTGTGTGTGTGTGTGTGTGTGTGTGTGTGTGTGTGTGTGTGTGTGTGTGTGTGTGTGTGTGTAGTGCCCAATAGGTAAAACTGGTCAATTATAAAGAACTCGTTTAAAATTAAGTCCTTTCTAAAAATTTATCTTTTACGTTTAACGATATATTTTTTCATTAATGTTAGTGTAAAAATTAATAATTTTGTACCAAAAGAACCTTAGAAAACTTACTTAACCTTATTATAACAAACGCAATTTAATTTAGCCTAATCCAACTAAATATATTTTAGATAAGTTTACAATAATTTAATAATAAACAAACACAATGAAATATATTTTTCGCTAGGTTCAGAATGTTTTTTTGCGAAATTATTGCAATTTAAGCCAAAATCACAAGGTTTACCTATTCGGCACGACATTATATATATATATATATATATATATATATATATATATATATATATATATATATATATATATATATATATATATATATAGAGAGAGAGAGAGAGAGAGAGAGAGGGATGGAACCCACTCTTCACTCACTTATTCTATTCACATTAATTATATTTTGAGTGTAAATTTAAAATGTTCATAAATTTACCCAAATGTGAAACATCTGGGTATCTAACTGAGAGATGTTTCGCCCATCAGTTGCTTTATCAGTCAAACTGTTGGAACTAGTGAGTTATCCATGGCAACACTACCATGGCAGTTAGGATAACAAGAACCTTCAAAACAAGAGATGCCAAGCCACTGATGGTCTTCAGGTCACTCGTTCGCTCTGGACTGGAATATTGCTGTGTACTGTCTCATACAAGGCAGGAGCAACTGCTGAACTACAAAACAGAGCATTCACTGCCCGTATAAATCCAGAAAAATATCTAAACCCTTGGAACTCTTAAACCCCCCTTGAGCTACACTCATTAAAATGTAGGTTAGAAATATACATTATAATCAACTTGGAAGATTTTGAAGGGATTGAACCTAAATTGGCACAGTGAAATCACTATATTTGCACACAAGAGTGCAAACAAGGGCGTGTTGCATGCAGAGAGAACTCATTTAAGTGTAAGGGGGCCACGGCTCTTCAATGCCCACCCTTCATGCATAAGAGGGATAACCAACAAGCCACTTGTCTTCAAGAGGGAACTTTATAAATTCCTCAAAACAGTTCCTGATCAGCCGGGCTGTGGTGCATACGTTGGATTTCGAACGGCGAACACCAATAGCCTGATCGACCATGACAGCAACCAGGAGACCTGGTCTGGGACCGGGCAGCGGGGGCGGTGACCTCCGGATACAACGACAAGTAACCCTCAGGTACAAGTAACCAAGACAACAGTTCCTAAGCCAGCGGAAGGCCTCGGTCAGATGACCAAAAGCTCTAGCTGCGGGTCATCATATGACTAAAGACCCGTGTCAGGAAACATTTGTCCTGTTTCCTGGCAAACCTAACCTAGTCAGCCAAGCTGTGAAGCCAACACTAACAGCCTGGCTGACCAGGAGAACAGCCAGGAGGCCGGAAGGGAAGGAAGAGGGGAAGGGGAAGAGGAAGAGGAGGTGGGGAGGAGAGTGAATGCTCAGAGTAAGCAAAATTCTGCCAAGACAAGAACGACGTGTTTTAACACTGAATAATCTGACTTTCTTGTGTTAGAATGTAGCAGGGAGGGGGAGGGGGTGAGTGAGGGAGAGGGGAGAGTGAGGGGGGGGGAGAGTAAGGGGGAGGGGGAGTGAGGGGGATGGGGAGTGTAATGGGGAGGAGAGGGGGAGGGGAGGGGGAGGAGAAAGGTGAGAAGGAGGCGAGGGAGTAGAAAGAGAAGAAGCAGAATGAGAGAGAGAAGGAGAATGAGAAAGAGAAGAGAATGAGAGAGAGAAGGAGAATGAGAGAGAGAAGGAGAATGAGAGAGAGAAGGAGAGAGAGAAGAGGGAAGGGAAAGAGGATGAAGAGGAGGAAAAGGAGGTCAGTAAACCAATGGAAGGAGATAACAATGAACAAGAGGTAGAACATGTAGAGAAGGATGCTATGGAGAAGAGTAAGAGGAAGACGAAACTAAAAAAAAAAGGAAGGGTAGGAAGGTGATAAAGAGGGAAGAGGCAGAAGAAAAGAAAAATGAAGAGGAAAACCGTGCAACCATCAAAACTGTAAACAAGACCTAACAGGGACGTAATAAATACTAGATTGAGAGAGAGAGAGAGAGAGAGAGAGAGAGAGAGAGAGAGAGAGAGAGAGAGAGAGAATTCTCACAAAATGGAAGGATTGGAACCAAGATAACACAATCAGGACCCGCCAGTGTTTCCTCAGACACCTGAATATTGGAAACTATTTTTCACTGCGACCAGCTAGCCGGTAATGCCGGGCGTGGGCGGCTGTGGGCGTGGGCGGCTGTGGGCGTGGGTTGTATAAGTTGACGTGCCTAAAAAGGAGACCGTCACTAGAACAAAAATATTTGTGTTATAACGTTCCTGTTGTTTGTGGGTAATTCTCTCTCTCTCTCTCTCTCTCTCTCTCTCTCTCTCTCTCTCTCTCTCTGGTAGCTTTGAAAATGGGTTGGGCATATATGTTTGTTAGTGTGTTTGGGTTTGAGAAGAACCTATCTAGTATGGGCCAGTAGACCTGCTGCAGTGGTCCTCATTTCTTAAGTTCTCTGTCTGTCTCTCTCTTTCTCTCTCCCCTTCTTTCCTCCCTCAATCCTCTACTCTCCTCTCCTCTTCCTTCTTCCATCTTCCGCCCGCAACATTAAAGTGGTATTTAAAAATATCTCACATTGATTTTTGCTCAGTGTCGAGTATCGCTTAAAATAGAAGAGTGAGTGTGTAGCTACAATGATGGTGTCAGCAGGACGTGTAGTGACCCAGGACTGTCTGGCTACAATGATGGTGTCAGCAGGACGTGTAGTGACCCAGGACTGTCTAGCTACAATGATGGTGTCAGCAGGACGTGTAGTGACCCAGGACTGTCTAGATACAATGATGGTGTCAGCAGGACGTGTAGTGACCCAGGACTGTCTAGCTACAATGATGGTGTCAGCAGGACGTGTAGTGACCCAGGACTGTCTAGCTACAATGATGGTGTCAGCAGGACGTGTAGTGACCCAGGACTGTCTAGCTACAATGATGGTGTCAGCAGGACGTGTAGTGACCCAGGACTGTCTAGATACAATGATGGTGTCAGCAGGACGTGTAGTGACCCAGGACTGTCTGGCTACAATGATGGTGTCAGCAGGACGTGTAGTGACCCAGGACTGTCTAGCTACAATGATGGTGTCAGCAGGACGTGTAGTGACCCAGGACTGTCTAGCTACAATGATGGTGTCAGCAGGACGTGTAGTGACCCAGGACTGTCTAGCTACAATGATGGTGTCAGCAGGACGTGTAGTGACCCAGGACTGTCTAGCTACAATGATGGTGTCAGCAGGACGTGTAGTGACCCAGGACTGTCTAGCTACAATGATGGTGTCAGCAGGACGTGTAGTGACCCAGGACTGTCATTATCAGTCCAGGGAGCATCACAGAGAAAAGAAGGCAGGGAGACACACATGAAGAGCAGAAGGCAGGGAGCAACACAGGGAGAGGAGGCAGGAAGCCACATAGGGAGGCAGGGAATAATACAAGGAGAGAAGAAGAGGGGAGGAGTCAGCGGAAAGAGGGAGGAAAACAGGGAAAAGGGAGGGAAGAATACAGAGGAAGAGGGAAGGAGAGGGAGGGAGGGAGGGAGGGAGGGAGAGAGGGAGGCAGGGAGGGAGGGAGAGAGGGAGGCAGGGAGGGAGGGAGAGAGGGAGGCAGGGAGGGAGGGAGAGAGGGAGGCAGGGAGGGAGGGAGAGAGGGAGGCAGGGAGGGAGGGAGAGAGGGAGGCATGGAACAACACATGAAACAGCGAGTCATAATAACATTTTTTACCTGTTACCCTAACTCCATCTAATCCTAACTCCATTTTATCCTAAATCCTAGTTATTCTAACTCACTGTTATTCTATCTCATTGTTATCCTGCACGAGTAACAAGAGTGAGCAAGAGTACATTACAAAATTACTTAGTTAATAAAGTACTCAGTAGGGCAATTTTTAAAGAACCTCAGCATAGGAACCACCGGTCTAAGTTCGGCATTCCCGGTGTCTCAGCTGGAGTCGCTTCCGGTGGTCACCGCCCCCGCAACCTGGTCCCAGGCCACCTCACAGACACAGCTCTATTGGCAAGCAATTCTTAACATCTCTACGGCCAAGGGCATTTAAGTAGGCAAGGGATTTCACCAGTGTCCGCAAAGAGGTTAGGTTAGGTGACGTGAGGTGAGGTTAGGTGACGTGAGGTGAGGTTAGGCTAGGCTGGCAGGCAGCCAGTTTAGGCTGGCCGGCAGCCAGCTTAGGCTGGCCGGCACCCAGGTCCTCTAAGATTAGGTGATTTCCAGACATCTTGCAGATCTATGGAAAAAGAGGGAGGGGTCTATGGGAAAGGAGAGGGGGGTCTTTGTGAGAGGAGAGGGAGTAGTGACCACTCCCACACCTACACTCATACACACCTCCACCCACATCAGAGTTTGTAGTCACAAGAGCTGTACCTCCTGTGTCCCGTCTTTAGAAACCGCTAAACCCTTGTGGGTCATTCAGTGAAGGATCGATCATCCTGTCGCAAATAGCGGCCCTTTAATCTGATCAATCAGACTGTTGGTACTTACATAGTTTGTAATTGTAGTTTCTCTTATCCATTGTGCTGCCATAAGAAATATCTCAATATCATATATATATATATATATATATATATATGTTCGATAAACCGTATTAAATTTTAGGATAAAGTATATCGATATCACTTTTTTCAAACTGAACATCCTCGGGATAGCTGAGTGGCTGAGAATGTCGGGAGACTTCAAGGAAAGTTGGAAGGAAGGAAGGTCGGAACAAGAGAGAGGGAGGGAGGATGTGGAGGAAGGATGTGAAGGAAGGAGGTAAGGAGGAAGAGAGGGAAGGATGTAAGGAGAAAGATAAAGAGGGAGGGAGGAAGGTAAGAAAGGAGGTAAGGAAGGAGGTAAAGAGGGAGGGAGGGAAGGAGGTTAGGAAGGAGGTAAGGAGGGAGTTAAAGAGGGAGAGTGGGAGGGAATCAGGTAAGGAAGGAGGTAAGGGGGAAGAGAGGTAAGGAAGGAGGTAAGGAGGAAGGGAGGTAAGGAAGGAGGTAAGGAGGAAGGAGATAAGGAGGGTTCAGCTGCAGTGTTGGGTCGTTAGCAGGAAAACTGATTTATCTCATATTCCCAGCGTGGCAAGGGTTATTAATTCTACCTTCCTGCCTTCCTGTCCGCCTGCCTCCTCGTCTGCCTTCTTGTCTGCTAGCCTGCTTCTCTGCCTTCCTGCTTGCTTGTCTCCCCTGCCAGCCTGCTTGAGTCTACCTGCAGTGTCTCTGAGATCTTCTGAGATTATTCTCCATATTTTATGCCCACGGATATTAATATAGTGTTCTTGTATTGTGCCCACGGCTCCCCTGTTTTTTCACTGTTTATGTTGCATTTTCTTACGTATATCTCACTCTAGTATGCTGTTATGGTGATGTATCGGCTTGGGACTAGAGCCTCAAGCATCTTCCATGTATATATTATAATATATCGCTCTCTCCACCGCCCCAGAGAGTACATATTCACTACTTTTAGACGTTCCCATTATTTTTAATGCTGTATTGGCTCTATGCATGAAGTGCACGACAACTGTATCTATTCCAGCTCTGACAGTGAACGATCACTGTATCTGTTCCAGCTCTGACATCTCTCCTGCCCTGAATGAAGCAGTCAACACTAAGCAGTCAAACCATACCACGGGTGGGGTTAGAACCCGCGATCAAGAGTCTCAAAACTCCAGACCGTCGCGTAAGCCACTGGGCCAGCTGGCTTCAACAAGATTAATCCAACTAGGTATATTTCTACACCATAGGAAGGTTAGCATAGGCACCACTGTGTCCACAAATGCAGTACTCAGGGCGAGAGAGCACAAGTGTCACCACTGCCAATATTTCTCTTGTTCTGAAAGTTCTCATTATCCACACTGTCATTTTCCTGGCTGTCACAAAGTTGATCTAACTTTGGTTTGTAAATATGTATTACATCCAGAGCCATCACATATTCCTTTTATTCTCTTACAGTAGGTGGTACTGTATTTTGTATGCAACGCCCCATTTGAGTTCTTCATTTCTGAACAGCTCCTCATTTTCGAACAACTCCTCATTTTCGAACACTTGCAGTTTGTCAACATTAAACACCATGTTATTTTCTACCGTCCAATGGAAGATTTTGCTTTCATCCTCTTGCAGTTTGTCCGTGTCTTCTACTGGGGCGACTTACAAGCCAACTTTCATATCATCCCCGCAAAGAACATGAAGCTGTGGAGGGTGTTTTTACCTGTGTCTGCTATAAGGATGAGAAAGAGTACAGGTGCCAGGACAGTGCCTTGTAGCACTAAGCTTTTAACTCCGCTAAGGTTAGATTCTGCTCTGTTTACTACTACTATTTGCTTCATACGTCAGAAAACTGAGCATCGATTTGCCTACTATTACAGCTATAGCAACTCATTCTGTGTTCTATCGCTCCACGATCGCATTTGTTAACCTCCTGGAGAGCGAAACGTTGCCACAATAAAATATCACATTAGTTGCACTTGTGTCCTTTAACTTAACATATTGTCGGTAATTTTACCAACATTAATACGATCGCATTTGTCAAATCTCTTTCGCGAAGTCCGTGTGAACCATACATGCATTTTCATTTTCCTCCAAATCCTCGGTAATCCTGTGGTTCAGCAGGTATGACAAGCATGATCTTCCCACTCAGAAGCTCCAACGGCGGGTCATCATTTAAGACCCGCGTCAGGGAACACTTGTCCTGTTTCCTGACGGACCTTACCTAACCTTCCCACTCTTAAATCCACGATGGTTTGAGTAGGTCATGCTTGTCCACAAAGATTGTAATATGGCGTCTCATCACGCTCAGGCTCCCTTATGTTGACAGCTGGGATCAGTGAGGTAGTTTCATTGTCACATGCTGATGTCTGTCGCTGAGGTAGGATTTATGTACGTGTCGCAGAAGTGATGGTACTGGTGTGGTACCAGTGATGGTGCATTTTTAAAGCTTCAATAACCCAACTTGGCAGATTGATCCACTCATCGATCATGATGATGTGTGATGTCAGTGTTGCTGGTGTGAAGTTCCTAGCGAGTGCTCTACAGCATCTTCTGTACACACGAGTCTGTCTGCACTTTTTAAGGATCCCGGGACTTCGACTTTATCTGAGCTCTTTCTTCAGAGAATGCTGGTGCTAGAGGTACTTTGTGTTTCTTTACAAACACAGGGACCCCGGGATCTTTACTCTGATTATCAACAGTCAGGGAGGGACCCCTGGTCTTTACTCTGATGGTCAACAAAGTCAGGGGAACCCCGGGGTCTTTACTCAATGATGGTCAACAAAGTCAGGGATCCCCGGGGTGTTTACTCACTGAGGGTCAAAGTCAGGACTCCCCGGGGTGTTTACTCAGTTATGGTCAACAAAGTCAAGGATCCCCGGGATCTTTGTGTAACAGACATGTTGAGTGTGGAGATGGGAATGATGAAGAGAGAAAGTAGGGAGAGAGAAAGTAGGGAGAGAGAAGCAGGGAGAAATGAAGGAGTGGGGCTGGAAGCAGGGAGAGAAGGAGGAGTGGGAATGGAAGCAGGGAGAGGGGGAGGACTGAACTAGAAACAGGAAGAAGGGGATTACAAGCAGGGAGAGATGAAAGATTGAGACTGGATTGGAAATAGGAAGACAGAAAGAAAGGGAGGACTCGAATTAGAAACAGGGAAAGAGGAAGGAGTAGGACTATAAGCAAGTAGAGAGAAGCGAAGATGTAACCATTAAAGAAAAGCAATAGGGGAGGTCGTTGAAAAGTGAAAAAAAGCTAAGAGTGAGGAAGATAAAAGGAAGAGAGAGACATGAAAAAGAAAGACAACGGAGGTGAAAGATTTCCAAGAAAAACAATACAGTCAGTGGAAAATGTGAATTTTTTTATCACCGCCGAGAAGACAGTAGAGAGAGAGAGAGAGAGAGAGAGAGAGAGAGAGAGAGAGAGAGAGAGAAAATAAATAAAGACCGAAGTGATAGGCTAAGAAAGGAAGCCGAGAAAGCATAAAGGAATGAATAAAAGCACAAAGCGAGAGAAAGTAATTGAGGGGGTGGGTGGGAGGGAGATGTGGAGGGAGAGGAGGGAGGGAGAAGTGGAGGGAGAGGAGGGAGGGAGAAGTGGAAGGAGGAAGGATGGGAGGGAGAGAGAGGTGGAGGGAGTGAGGGAGTATCAGGTGTTGATGAGGTAACTTGTAGCGACGGGAAATTTGGCAGTTGGTAACCACTCTCAAACTTGTCTGTCTGTTACAGCTCCCTTACACTGTGTGTGTGAGAGAGTGTGTACTCACTTAGTTGTGGTTGCAGGGGTCGATTCAAAGCTCCTGGCCCCGCCTCTTCACTGGCCGCTACTGGGTCACTCTCCCTGCGCCATGAGCTTTATCATACCTCTGCTTAAAGCTATGTATAGAGCCTGCCTCCACTACATCGCTTCCTAAACTATTCCACTTCCCGACAACTCTGTGACTGAAGAAATACTTCCTAACATCTCTGTGATTCATCTGAGTCTTCAATTTCCAACTGTGTCCCCTTGTTGTTGTGTCCCATCTCTGGAACATTCTGTCTCTGTCCACTTTGTCAATTCCTCTCAGTATCTTATATGTTGTTATCATGTCCCCCCTATCTCTCCTCTCCTCCAGTGTGTGTGTGTGTGTGTGTGTGAGAAGAGAGAGAGAGAGAGAGAGAGAGAGAGAGAGAGAGAGAGAGAGAGAGAGAGAGAGAGAGCATAACAACTACATAATTTTCACGATATAACAGATGCCATATTCTCAGCAGGATATCAAGTAATAAGAAAAAGAGAGGAATCATAGAGGAGGGGGGAGGGGGTGCACTGCTAATCAGAAAACAGTGGAGTCTTGAAGAGTGGGATAAACAGAAGTCAAATCAAGTCGAAAATCAAGGCTGGAAGGCCAATAGAAGCGGCAGCGATGGTCTATAATTCACAACTCAAAGTATAATTTACAGTTGCCAGAGATCAGGAAGGCAGCGAATGTAGTAAGATATCAAGTGATGAACTACAGACCAGTATCACTGACGTCAATAAAGAACAAAATACACAATGCCGTGACTGGAACAATACCGTGACTGGAACAATATACAAATAACCCGCACACAGGAAAATCAAACTTATGACGACGTTTCGGTCAGACTTGGACCATTAACTAGTCACACGACTAGTTAATTGTCCATGTCAGACCGAAACGTCGTCGTAACTAATAACAACACAGGTTTTTAGACACCTTTGATATACCTGTTGGAGTTCTATGACAAAGTAACAGCCTGGTCATGGACTGGGCCGCGGGGGCGTTGACCCCCGGAATGCCCTCCAGGTAGACAGTGAGGCAAGAGAGAGATGGATAAATGGATGGACTGCATATTCCTGGATTGCAAGAAGGTATTTGATACTGTAGCGTACAAAGGACTGAGGAAAAAAACCTCGAGGTGCAGGCAGGAACAACAGGGAATGTACTCCAGTGGATCAATGAGTTCCTTATAGGAAGGAGTCAAAGACTGTTCCAAAAGAGCTGTCAGAATGGACAACTACGAACGGGATTCCGCAAAGATCAGCATCCTGGGGGTCAAGATTAAGCTAAGCTGCCCGAAATGCTCTGCAAAACCAGTGGTTATCTATACAGTAGGTCAATGATGTCAGCTAGGTCTATATAAGCTGCATTATGTACTTGTAGAAGGATTATTATTATTATTATTATTATTATTATTATTATTATTATTATTATAAGCAGTCAGATGTATCCCTCCCTGCACATTACGTAAAATAAATAGAGAGAATACAACGACTCCCAAGGGCAGACTACAAACAGACGTAGACAAACTGTAAGATTGGTCAGGTGATGTTCTGTAAATCAACCCCTGCAACCACAAATAGGAGTACACACACACACACAAACACACACTGATGACACATACAAGGATAAAACAGGTGTGTTTGCAGGCCACCACAGCGGCACTTGAAGGTGGTTCTGTTTACACTGTTCGACACCAATGTTTACAGGTGGCGCACTGATGTTTACAACCCATGACACCACAGTTTATGATGTTGTTTACATCAGAGTACTGCAGAATGTTTTAGTTTCAACAGTGCTCTTCACGACATTGTTTGCACTAAACAAGTGCTCTGATATATTGGTTAATGTGACATTGTATTACAAGATGGCGCCGTTGTTTACAATAACACTGTATTCGAAGATGGCGCCGTTGTTTACATTAACACAGTTCCAAAATGGTGCCGATGTTTACATTAACACAGTTCCAAAATGGTGCCGTTGTTTACACGGCACCATTTTGGAACTGTTCCAAGATGGAGCCGTTGTTTACACTTAACTCAGTGATTAATTATGACACTGTGTACACAGGGAGACACCAGCGCCTCAATCAAGCATTGTTTACCCTCAGCACAATGCTCCAACCCAGAGTTGTTTGCTAGTTTGCACTTCTTGCCTTTTGCTCCTCACCTTTCCAGTTGTTTGTTTCCTCTTCCTCATTCCAAGTGAGACTGAGGTTGAAGGAACGACCCACCCCAAATACCCATTTCTTTCCCCATTTCTTCCTATTTCCTTCCCTATTTCTTCCCATTTCCTTCCCTATTTCTTTCTCATTTCCTCCCCTATTTCTTCCCTCTTTTCCCATTTCCTTCCCAGTTCCTCCCCTATTCTCATTTCTTTCCCGTACCTATTTCTTACCATTTCCTTGCCTATTTCTTCCTATTTCATTCTCTCTTCCTTCCCATTTCCTTCTCTATTTTTTCCGTTTCATTTTATCTCTTCCAGTTTCCTTCTCTCTTCCCATTTCCTTTCCTATTTCTTTCCATTTCATTCCCTCTTATCATTTCTTTCTAATGTCCGTGTATCATCCTTCCCACTTCATCCTATCCTCCTCCTTATTTCATTCTCCCGTCCTTCCCATTTCCTTCTCCCATCCCAATTCCTTCTCTCTCCCCTCCCATTTTCTCAGTGACACGAGACGAATGGGAGACTCGCCTCATCACCACACATGTAAACAAAATCCCAGTTAAGGGTGATGCTGGCTTCTCTCTCTCTCTCTCTCTCTCTCTCTCTCTCTCTCTCTCTCTCTCTCTATTTCACTCTCTCCCTCTATATATCTATCTCTATCACTCTCTCCTTTTTAGCAAGCTTCCTTGGCCTCACCCCCTTGCCTTTTATACCTCCCCTCACTCTGCCTGCTATTCCCCTCCTCCCCTCATTGTCTCCTCCCCTCTCCCATTAATCACCCCGGCTTCCCTTCCCCATTAGAGCCCCCGGTAAGTAAGTTTGGCTCTAAACCCGTCTGCTGTATTGCTCGAATCCTAGTGAGAGAGAGAAAGAGAGAGAGAAAGAGAGAGAGAGAGAGAGAGAGAGAGAGAGAGAGAGAGAGAGAGAGAGAGAGAGAGAGAGAGAGAGAGAGAGAGAACAGCTCTTGTAAACAAAGTTAGAAAACCTAAAACCTGTATAAAAAGAATAAGGAAAAGGATCAGACGGAGAGAAGTAAAAATAATGATAGCGGAATAGATTGAAAGGAATGAAGAGGAGGAATGCGGGGGACAAAAGAAACAGAATGGAGGGGAAGTGAGAGTGTTAATGGAAAGGGGCGGACTGAAATAGGAAAAAAATGGAAGATAAAACATAGGAAAGGTACCGAGGAAGAGAAGAATGTGGAAGAGAAAATGAAATGAAAGACATGTAAGGGAAAAGATGGAGACGCAGGTCAGCTAGCACCAACAGCCTGCCTGACCAGGAACTCAAGAGAAAACCCCTAGAAACAAGTCACAGGTATATTGTAATAATGTTGCTAGAATTACCGACAATATGTTAGATAAAAGGATACTAAGTGCAACTAATGTGACATGTTATAGTGGCAACGTTTCGCTCTCCAGGCTGAGGGACTGACCACCTCAAATACTATTTCTACAACGTTGATGGACTGATTACATCATCTTTATGTCACTACCACACCTGCTGCCTCCGTATTTGACTGAAGAAGCCTACTGTGCAGGCGAAACGTTTCATCAATAAAGATACCCAACGTGTCGGTAGTGTATACCATTCATATACAACTTGTCAGACACTGCAATATCATGGAATCTTGGTTCAGAGGACATCTACATGACCTTCACGGCAACTACAACTATTACTACTACCACCACCACCACTACCACTAACCCATCCCTTGGGTATGACCTACTTCCACTGGGAAATCCCGCCTACCAGTGACTATGGCCTCGTCTGCTACCCGTCCCTTTCCACCTGACGCCAGTATATAAACGCCAGCCTTCTTGCCTGTGCTCCATGGTGAAGTACGTCATGGTTTTGATAGTCATAGTTATGAGTCAAGATTTTGATAATCATAGTTATAACAGTCCTGGTTATGATAATCATAGTTATGATAGTCATAGTTATGCTAATCATAGTTATGATAGTCATAGTTATGATAATCATAGTTATGATAGTCATGGTTATGATAGTCATGGTTATGATAATCATGGTTATGATAGTCATTGTTATGACAGTCATGTTATGATAGTCATGGTTATGATAATCATATTTATGATAGTCATGGTTATGATAGTCATAGTTATGACAGTCAAGGTTTTGATAATCATAGTTATGACAGTCATGGTTATAATAGTCATGTTTATGATAGTCATAGTTATAATAGTCATGGTTATGATAATCATAGTTATGATAGTCATGGTTATGATATACATGGTTATGATACTCATGGTTATGATAATCATGGTTATGACAGTTATAGTTATGACAGTCCTGGTTATGATAATCATAGTTATGATAGTCATAGTTATGATATTCATAGTTATGATAGTCATAGTTATGATAATCATAGTTATGATAGTCATGGTTATGATAGTCATGGTTATGATAATCATAGGTATGATAGTCCTTGTTATGACAGTCATGGTTATGATAGTCATGGTTATGATAATCATATTTATGATAGTCATGGTTATGATAGTCATGGTTATGACAGTCAAGGTTTTGATAATCATAGTTATGACAGTCATGGTTATGATAGTCATGTTTATGATAGTCATGGTTATAATAGTCATGGTTATGATAATCATAGTTATGATAGTCATAATTATGATATACATGGTTATGATAGTCATGGTTATGATAATCATGGTTATGACAGGTAAAGTTATGATATTCATTGTTATGATAATCATAGTTATGACAGTCATGGTTATGACAGTCCTGGTTATGATAATCATAGGTATGACTCTCATGGCTATGATAGTCATGGTTATAATAGTCATTGTTACGATTTTCATAGTTATGATAGTCATGGTTATGATAGTCATTGTTATGATAGTCATGGTTATGATAATCATAGTTATGACAGTCATGGTTATGATAGTCATGGTTATGATAGTCATTGTTATGATAATCATAGTTATGATAGTCATAGTTATGATAGTCATGGTTTTGATAGTCATAGGTATCATAGTCATGGTTATGATAATCATGGTTATGATAGTCATTGTTATGACAGTCATGATAATGATAGTCATGGTTATGATAATCATATTTATGATAGTCATGGTTATGATAGTCATGGTTATGACAGTCAAGGTTTTGATAATCATAGTTATGACAGTCATGGTTATGATAGTCATGTTTATGATCGTCATGGTTATAATAGTCATTTTATGATAATCATAGTTGTGATAGTCATGGTTATGATATACATGGTTATGATATTCATGGTTATGATAATCATGGTTATGACACTCATGGTTATGAAAGTCCTGGTTATGATAATCATAGTTATGACTCTCATGGCTATGATAGTCATGGTTATGATAGTCATTGTTACGATTTTCATAGTTATGATGTGTGTGATGCGTGTGAAGTACGTCACACGCATCACACACATCAGGCCAACGATCTCGTCTGTGCATAATCGATTACGCCTCTAATTACCCTGGACCTTCGTCTTATCTTCACCATCAGGATTTGTGCGTCGGTGGCAGCCTACCCAAGGGCAGGAAGCCTCCCTCTGCACTCCTGTTGCTGCCTGAAGTCTCAAAGCCATACAGCCGCTCACAGCCAGTGTGCCTCTTCTCTCAGGGCATACAGCGCCCCATCAAGCTACAGTTCCCTTCCTCAGTGTCCTGCGCCTCCAGGATTGGTGCGTCGGTGGCTGCCTACCCAAGGGCAGGTAGCCTCCCTCTGCACTCCTGGTGCTTCTCCTCGCCGCTCACAGACAGTGTTGGCTCTCCTCCCAGGGCATACAGTGCCCCATCAAGCTACAGTTCACCTCAGTGTCCTGCGCCTCCAGGATTGATGCATCGGTGGCTGCCTTCCCAAGGGCAGGTAGCCTCCCTCTGCACTCCTGTTGCTGCCTGAAGTCTCCAAGCCATACAGCCAGTGGTGCCTCTCCTCGCCGCTCACAGCCAGTGTTGGCTCTCCTCTCAGGGCATACAGTGCCCCATCAAGCTACAGCTCACCTCCTCAGTGTCCTGCGCCTCCAGTGTCAGACTCTACAAGCAAACTTTAATTAAAGAAATAGCCAGGCAAGTACGCGTGTCTACTACTCCACACGTACTTTCCTCACAGATTTGGCCATTTGTCACCGCCACATCTTTACGCAACTAGATGATGCCTTCGATGCCTTCCACCTCTCTCCCCCTTCCCACTTCCCCTCTACCGCCCTCTTCTGCCTCTAAGGCCTATCCTACCTCTTCCAAAACCAATTCTTTCTCGCTGAACCTCAAATACTCTAATTCTGATGCCACTAACCATCCTGAAAATTTATTATTCCAGATCACGGGTGAACCTCAACTTAAAATCTTTAAGACACACTCAGGCTTCAAACTCCTTCTTGACAGACAATCCTACGAAACGTACACCTCAACCTCGACCAGACAACAATTGCTAGACGCCGGCTTCACTATTATTTGGACTCCTGAGCACCGTGCCAAAAGTACGGTCATTGCTAAACATGTAGACTATTCTCTCCTGACTGCCTATGACACAGACAAAGAAGACTTAATCAAAGACATTAGTACAAAGAACAAAGTCTCTGTTGACGATATTTACAGACCTGATAACTCTACAATCCTCAAAATACGCTGTTCAACTCCTTCTGACGCCTCTATTCTCTTCAACCAAGGAATCCTTGCCAAGACTATCCGCATTCCTCCAAACACTCTCTTCACTCCAAACTTCCACCCCATCACACAATGTCTAAAATGCTACAAATTCGCACGACAAAAATACATGCACATCCAAACAAATCTGCTCCAGATGTTCAGCAACTGGCCACTTCTGGAATACATGCAACCTCTCCCTTAAATGTTCTAACTGCGGCGGGTCACACACTGCAGTTGCAAATTCCTGCCCTACTAAAAAAGACATTCTCTCCTCCCTCAGAGCAAGCCAACCCCCCTCCCTCCCCAATCCCTTCCCTACACCTCTCTCCCCTACCAAATCTCCCTCCCCCACCCACAATGCCTGGGCAACTCCACGCACTTGGTCTCCTCTTCTTCCCCAAACCCTTCCTCTATTCTACACACATCAAACACCAACACACAGACTACAAGCACCTCTCCACCTACACCTATACCCACTATAGACTACAAAACTAACTGTCAAGTCGCCACTGCTGCTGCTTACTCTGCGATGGTTATCTCTCAAGCTTACCATCAGACTACTCACATATCCTTAACCTAATCTTGAATGCTAACAATCTTCCCTCTCTAATTATCCCTCCTTCCTGCTTCTCTTCTAAGCCCCCTCCAACCTCTCCCTCCGACCTCTCTCTCATCACCCCTCTTCCTACCCCCACCAGCTCTCCTCCTCCCCCACCTCTCTTCACATCAACCCTTCCCACCAACACCCCTCCTGCTGCCGCTACGGCCACCCCGCCCCCACCTCATCCCTTACCAAAGCTTCCACTTCCTCTGCATCCACCTTCGCCCTCCTCATCCACCACATCCAAGACTTCATCCAGGTCCAACTCCACCTCCTCCAGACAAAATCCACTCAATCCTAAACCTGCCCCAAATTCTGACAGACAGACCAAAGCACATAAAAGCAGATCCATCTCTTCCTTCCCCTCCAGGAAGCGGGTCCGTAACACCCACACATCCACCGATGGCACCCCTATCACAGGCTTTAATCTAAACTCCTCCCCTGACATTAACATTGCTAAGACGAAACCATTAAATCATGTTTAAGGTGATTCAGTTCAACGTACGTTCTTACTTTATAATTAGACACCTACTGGCCGAACTCCTTGAAGCAGAGAGGCCAGATATTGTCTTACTAAACAGTACCTGCCTCAAAGCCCCTCAACGTATCCGTCATTATGGTTATACTGCACTCCAGTCCCCCTACGATCCCCACGATGGGGTTGCCATCCTTGTCAAATCCAACATAAAACATGAATTTCTCCCAATCCCTTTTATTCACCAACACTGTCTTGCGGTCAGAATACACACCCACCTTGGCCCCTTCATCTTCTTCACTACCTATGCTCGCCCAAACACTATTCTCAACATACACGACCTTTCCTTAGTCTTCCAACGCCTTTCATCACACCAGTAACAACCAACTTGGTCACCAATTACTCAACTTCACAAACCATAAACACCTAATTCACCTCGGCCCAGACTTCAACACCTTCTACAACCACATGGGCCAAGGCAAACCCGATATCATTCTGGCAAACCGAGCTAGCTCTCTCTTCCAACACTACATCTCACCTGGCCCTATTACAGGCTCTGATCACATCCAGTCATCTTACACATCTCTTCCAACCCTATCCTCATCCCAGCAAGACCTTCCTTCCCCTACAAGAACGCTGACTGGGATGCTTTCAAGCAACACATAGATAATACTAACCTCACCTATGACTACAACAACAAACCTATCTCTGACATTGACACTCAACTGATCTCATCCAAGACACCATTACACAAGCAGCCAACTCCGCAATACCAAAGACAACTCACACCACTCGTTATTCTTTCAAACCCTCAATCAGAACAAGAAGATTAATTATCTGCTACCACAACCGCTTCCTCTACAACACACATAGATTTAATCAAGTCCGATTAGATCTCACTTACCTCAGAAACAACATTCTACACAGTCTAGACCAAGACCACAACTCTCATTGGTCACAGCTCATACTACAAGCAGACAAACAGCGAATTAAAAACTCCAAAGACTTCTGGAACTTTATCAAAAAAATCCGAGGTACCACACCCACCAACAAATTCAAACACATCACCCACAACAACACACACATCTCAGACCCGCAGGCTGCTACAAACATCTTCAAACACATCTGGGAGAACATCTTCCACCCTCACCCACCCCACCCTAACGCCATCCAACACATTCAGAACATAGAACACTGGAACACTACACATACACACGAAACAACACCAGACAGCCACATCCATCTGGACTCCTTACTTCCTCCCAAGAACTCGACACTCCTTTCACCAACACAGACATTAAAACTCTCCTCAGACACCTTCCTCCCAAGGCTCCTGGTGCCTCTGGCCTAAATCATATTATCCTAAAACACCTTCCTGACTCTATCATTACTTCCTACACAAACCTCCTCAATGCCTCCCTTGCTTCTGGTTACTTCCCTTCACTCTTCAAAGCTGCTACCGCTATCCTCCTTCCCAAACCCAATAAAGACCACTCTGACCCTAGAAACTATCGCCCTATCAGCCTCCTCGAAACATTAGGTAAACTCTTTGAAAAACTTATCAACCATCGTCTTCGCAGATACCTGGAACACAACTCACTTCTTTCTAACGGCCAGTTTGGCTTCAGAACTCACAGATCTACACAGGATGTCATTAACATCATTCTCAACTACATCCACATAAACACAAAACAAAGAAACAGGACAGCCCTGGTTGCAAAGACGTTGAAAAAGCTTTTGACACTGTCTGGCATGTAGGGCTCAAACACAAACTCTGCACTAACTTTAACCTGCCTCTCACTACTCGTAAACTCCTCTGCAACTTCCTTGACGGCCGCACCATGAGAATCAAATTCCAAGGCTGCTACTCTGACTACTTCACACTAAATGCTGGAGTACCCCAGGGATCTGTCCTCTCCCTACCCTCTACATTTTATACACTAACGACATTCCAACACCTGTATACCACAACTCCATCACACTATCCTATGCAGACGACATTACACAACTCACCACTCACGCCAATATAGATACACTCTCACACAAAACACAGAATGAGGTCGACAGGATTGCCTTCTGGGAACAAAAATGGAGGATCAAAACCAATGCAGCTAAATCCAGCATTACATATTTTAACTATAGGAAACGTGATCCTCCATTACCTGTCGAGCTCAGAACAGCTGACACCCGCACCTACATCCCCATCACACAATCTGTCACAGTCCTTGGCATTAATCTTGACTACCTTCTTTGCTTACACAGGCACATTCACTCAAAGCATGCAGTAGCTAGTAAGGCCCTTGTGGGCCTCTACAAGCTGAAACATGCCTCCCAACGCACCAAACTACACCTCTATAAATCCCTAATACGCCCTCTGATAACTTACTCTCCTCTAGCCCTCTCTCTTGCAGCAAAAACAAACTTACTTAAACTGCAGCGTGTCCAGAACAAGGCTCTGCGCTGGGTGCTTGATGTCAGATGGGAAGACTTCGCCACAAGCGAGTCTCTCCATGCACAGTTAGACATCCCTGCGCTGAATATGTACTGGAAGACTCTCAGTGACAGACAGATAGACAAACTTGAGACACGACATGACTACTGGACCTCTCTCCTTGACGAAGACATTCGTAGACCCACAAACCAACACAACCTTTTCTATTCCTTGTATGATCCTTCTCCTAACCCTATTTACAAATAACCTTTGATTCTATGTCAGATACCTTGAGCTGTTCGACCCTCTGACCCACTTTAGCCTTAGCTGCTGGGTTAAGCCCTGGCTCAACTTCTACACTCCTCTCTAGCGGTAATCTTCACCTGTCCCGTCCTCCCCGCTCACCCCACAGAAGTCTCATCAACAGGAAAGCCTGCTATTCCTGTTCTCAAGTCTGCCCCACGATCGCCTTAGCTGCTGGGTTAAGCCCTGGCTCTATTTCTACGACTAAGAAGACTCCTCTCCAGCGCTATTCTTCGTCTGTACCGTCTTCCCCTCTCATCCCATTGGGATCTTACCTGTACTTATTCGATTCGATTCGCCTGTGCTCCAGAACCTCCACGACTACGGTGATCTTCACACCAACTCCAAGGCCGAGGGACTGATTACCTCATCTTTTGTATATAGTTCTACTGTCTTCAAACAATGTCCTAGAATTTGTATTGATAAAGCCACTGGAGGGCGAAACATCTACAATAAAGATACCCAGATCTTGCTCATGTGTCTTAATCGTCAACTTGTCGTTATTTTATACCATTTTCAACAGATCCAAGTCACACCTGCTCAAGAAGGAAGGAGCACTACAGCAGGCCTACTGGCCCAAGCTGGTCAGGTCCAACCCACACCCACTCATGTACTTGTCTAACCAATTTTTAAATCTAATGGACGCACACTGTTTACGACCCAAGACCTGGTTATATTAGTGGGTCCTGGGTCATTAATAATACCAAGTGTCACAATTATAGGTATTTTGTAATTGAGGAAGGTAAAAATCCATTCTGTTTAAATAGTTGACAGAAGTTGTCAGCCACATTAAGTGCCCAAGGGACCAAGGATCCCAAGGGACCAAGGACCCTAAGGGACCAAGGATCCCAATGGAAATAAGTCACTTTATATGACTTTTTTGGGATTATCTTAGAGAATTTACACTGTGTATGATAATTGTGTTTATGTGTACCTGTGCCTAAATAAACCTACAAGACAATTCTCGATTGCCTTAGGCATAGGCAGGCTTAGAAACCCAGTGAAGCACATTGTCACTTTCATGATCACTTTCCCAGAGAAGTGTACTGAAGACACTTGCCTCAGTAAGTACATCTAGGAAAGGACGTCACACACACACAACCACACACACGCGCGCACACACACACACACACACAACCACACACACACACAACCACACACGCGCGCGCACACACAACCACACACACACACAACCACACACGCGCGCACACACACAACCACACACACACACAACCACACACACGCGCGCACACACGCGCGCGCACACACACAAACACACACACGCGAGGCAGGAGTTATTTAAGCAATATTTAAGAAGTACATACAATCATTCTATCTCTTCTTTATAAACTCCGCTTCATTGTCATCATGATCACTCATACTTAGTCACCATCATTACCATCCTCATTACGTTCTAAGGCGTCGATACCATCACCACCATCCTCTTCATCATAACGAGCACCACGACCATTCCACCACCATCACAACCACCACCATCACTGCCACTACAACACCACAGCAACCACCACCATCACAACCACCTCCATCACTGCCACTACAACACCACAGCAACCACCACCATCACAACCACCTCCATCACTGCCACTACAACACCACAGCAACCACCACCATCACAACCACCACCATCACAACCACCACCATCACTGCCACTACAACACCACAGCAACCACCACCATCACAACCACCACCATCACTGCCACTACAACACCACAGCAACCACCACCATCACAACCACCTCCATCACTGCCACTACAACACCACAGCAACCACCACCATCACAACCACCACCATCACTGCCACTACAACACCACAGCAACCACCACCATCACAACCACCTCCATCACTGCCACTACAACACCACAGCAACCACCACCATCACAACCACCTCCATCACTGCCACTACAACACCACAGCAACCACCACCATCACAACCACCTCCATCACTGCCACTACAACACCACAGCAACCACCACCATCACAACCACCTCCATCACTGCCACTACAACACCACAGCAACCACCACCATCACAACCACTACCATCACTGCCACTACAACACCACAGCAACCACCACCATCACAACCACCACCATCACAACCACCTCCATCACAACCACCACCATCACTGCCACTACAACACCACAGCAACCACCACCATCACAACCACCTCCATCACTGCCACTACAACACCACAGCAACCACCACCATCACAACCACCTCCATCACTGCCAATACAACTCCACAGCAACCACCACCATCACAACCACCACCATCACTGGCACTACAACACCACAGCAACCACCACCATCACAACCACCTCCATCACTGCCACTACAACACCACAGCAACCACCACCATCACAACCACCTCCATCACTGCCAATACAACACCACAGCAACCACCACCATCACAACCACCACCATCACTGCCACTACAACACCACAGCAACCACCACCATCACAACCACCACCATCACAACCACCACCATCACTGTCACTACAACACCACAGCAACCACCACCATCACAACCACCACCATCACTGCCACTACAACACCACAGCAACCACCACCATCACAACCACCACCATCACTGTCACTACAACACCACAGCAACCACCACCATCACAACCACCACCATCACTGTCACTACAACACCACAGCAACCACCACCATCACAACCACCTCCATCACTGCCAATACAACACCACAGCAACCACCACCATCACAACCACCTCCATCACTGCCACTACAACACAGCAACCACCACCATCACAACCACCACCATCACTGTCACTACAACACCACAGCAACCACCACCATCACAACCACTACCATCACAACCACCACCATCACTGTCACTACAACACCACAGCAACCACCACCATCACAACCACCTCCATCACTGCCACTACAACACCACAGCAACCACCACCATCACAACCACTACCATCACAACTACCTCCATCACTGCCACTACAACACCACAGCAACCACCACCATCACAACCACTACCATCACAACTACCTCCATCACTGCCACTACAACACCACAGCAACCACCACCATCACAACCACTACCATCACAACTACCTCCATCACTGCCACTACAACACCACAGCAACCACCACCATCATTGCCACTACAACACCACAGCAACCACCACCACCATCATCACTTCCCGACCCACTATCACCAGCTGTCAAGCAAACTATCTCTCCCTCGTTATCAGAATCATTAACTTTCCCGATGCATCTATCAACACTCCAAACTACCACCACCACCACCCAGTACCATTACTACCACCAGTACTACCACCACCAACAACAGCAGCTAGTACCATCCATCTCCACCACCATTACTAGTACCATCCACCACCATTACTAGTACCATCCACCACCTCTAGTACCATCCACGTCTACCTGCCCCTCATGATCACTGCCACCACCACCAGTACCCCCCACCTCAACCACCACAGTACCCCCATCTTCCACCACCAGTACCACCCGCCACCACCTCAGTATCAACACCTCAACTGTTGCATGAACCGAGTGCAACACTGGCAATTCTTTGTATTACAGTTCATTAAGCTCCCTTCATTAAGGTGCTCACACTGCGTTCGACGCAGGCAACACAAAGCCACAATCCTACGAGACGTGTTGACCCACTACAAGCACGGTAGCCAGTGCCATCTAGCGGTAGTGTGCGACCCCAGCTGGAGTGCTTGATTGCTATGTGCTGGGGTTGACCTTCCCTGGGGTGTTGTGTCTCTGGGGGAGGGTTGTCAAGTAGAAAGTTACATAGATTATAATAATAATACTACTACTAATAATAATAATAATAATCTGTATTTCTACATGTACCAGGTATTCGGACTATAGCTGACATTAATACCATAGTACTACTACATAGAAAGCCGCTTATTGTGCAGAACATTTCGGACAAATTAGGTCAGTTTTGTCCCAGGATGCGACCCACACCAGTCGACTAACACCCAGGTACCCATTTTACTACTGGGTGAACATAGACAGCAGGTGTCTTAAGGAAACACGTCCTAATACATCTAGGTACTTTCTTTCCAGCTGGCAGCTGGTTTACATCACGATGGGAAAGACCCATGTGCAACGCCAGAAATGTTACCAATGCAACGTTTCGCCAATCATCGTTTCACCCAACAGGCAATACTATGTTTATGTTGTTTACATCTACATGCTACCTCTCTTGCTTTACTGTATTCACTGCTGTAGTTGAAAGCTTACTCAGTGTTCATTCCTCTTCACTGTAATCATTGTTCATATATGAACTTCCTTGTGTTCAATTATGGTACATATTGTTCATGCCTCTACATATTTTTTTTGGTGTGAGGGAATACTGTGAAATTATAACTGCTTATTGTGTCTGCTTGACTTCCTAGTTTGATCAGTAATACCTCGTTAGCTAAGGATAACAGTACAACCTGGTACTGTTGGTCTGCTAGAAAAATACCACCACCACCGCTACCGCCTTCAATACCACCATAGTCGACAAATACCACCATCACCATCTCTCTCCTCCCTCCCTCCCTCCTCCATCATAGCTTATCTCTGGAAACTTTGTCTCACAAACGAAAGAATTTGGGTTCAATTTAGAGCCGGGTTACATGCATGGGAGCAAATCTCCCACTGTCCTAACAAAAAATATGTACCTGGGTGTCAGCCCACTCTTCTGGGTCGCAGCCTGGGGGGGGAGGAGTGAGGGGAAAAACCCAGTGAAAGTAAGCCATGTAGATTTCTGGTCTTGGGTTGCATTTCCTCTTAACCAATGAGCGAGGGAAGGAGGGGCGGCGAGCCCAGAAATCTACCCACTCTGGTTAACGATACACTCACTATATAGTCCTCTTTACGCGCTTTCGTGAATCCTCACATTATCAAGGACCTAAAAAATAACAGAGGTATGTTGGCCAGGACATCCTGGCCCGGGTCTTCTCCATTTCGTGACCCGATAAAAAAAAAACAGAACAGCTGAAGGCTAATAAGGCCGAGATGACACCTGACGGTCAGCATTCGGCACCTCACCCGTCCGTTCATGAAACGGGTGAGGTATCGGATTCTGGCCGTGAGGCGCCTTCCGCTCTTCTATTGTTTTTACAGTTCCTTGATAATGTGAGAAATCACAAAAGCGCTTGTAAGGTCACTATTTTTTCACGGCGGTTGTTCTGCGTACTGTGATATCACCTGTTTACTGTGATATCACCTGTTTACTGTGATATCACCTGTTTACTGTGATTTTATTGAACAGTCCTCATTGTGTACTCGCCGAGATCCAGCTTCTGGACCCGTTTCTTGACCTTTTAATGAAGAAACACAGATTGGTTAAAGACTCTGGGTGCTTGTGACTCAGTGTGTGAAGTCTGGCACCTACTTCCCTACAGTGCCACGCTCCAGGACTCTCCATACCTCTTCCTCCTCCACAACCTACTCCTCTTCTTCCTCCTCGTTTTCCTTCTGTACCACAATCTCTCCCTCTTCCACCACAACCTCCTCCTCCTCCTCTTCCCTGCTCCTGATCCTGCTCCTGCTCCTCCCTGCTCCTGCTCCTCCTCCCTGCTGCTGCTCCTCCTCCCTGCTGCTCCTCCTCCCTGCTCCTGCTCCTCCCTGCTCTTGCTCCTCCCTGCTGCTCCTCCTCCCTGCTGCTCCTGCTCCTCCCTGCTCCTGCTCCTGCTCCCAACATTCACACAGACCAGCGCCTCACCCTGCCCGCTTCTGGAATTCAGCAGACCATTATCATCTTGGTTATTTCTGCCTCCTCCTCCTCCTTCTCCCCTCCTCTTCTTCCCATTCCTCCACCTCCCCTCCTCTTCTTCCCCCTCCTCCTGCTTCAGACAGTCTTCTAACATATCCAAGACACTCTCCTTCATTCCTTCCACCTCCAAATTAAGTTGTATTAATATTGGTAGAATTACCGACAATATGTTAAGTAAAAGGACACAAATGTAACTAATGAGACATTTTATTGTGGCAACGTTTCGCTCTCCAGGAGCTTTTTCAAGTCTTGAAAAAGCTCCTGGAGAGCGAAACGTTGCCACAATAAAATGTCTCATTAGTTGCATTTGTGTCCTTTTACTTTCCAAATTAAGTTATCTCTAATTCTCTCCCTTCTTTCTTTTTTTCCATTATTAATCTATCATTTCTTTCTTTTCTTCACTAACTTATTTACACAAGTTTAGCTTGATTTTCTGCATTTATCATACTTTGCTTCCCTTCCTTCCTTCCTTGCTTCCTTCTTCCTTCTCTTCTGTTCATCCCCTCCCCGTATTTCGCTTTCTTCTGCACTCCCTCCTCTCTCCCTCTCACAAGCATTCGCCCTCCCTCCCTCCCTCCTGAGCGCCCTCCTTCCTTCCTGAGTGCCTCCCTCCCTCCTGAGCGCCCTTCTTCCTTCCTGAGTGCCTCCCTCCCTCCTGAGCGCCCTCCTTTTTTCCTGAGTGCCCTCCCTCCCTCCTGAGCGCCCTTCTTCCTTCCTGAGTGCCTCCCTCCCTCCTGAGCGCCCTCCTTCCTTCCTGAGTGCCCTCCCTCCCTCCTGAGCGCCCTTCTTCCTTCCTGAGTGCCTCCCTCCCTCCTGAGCGCCCTTCTTCCTTCCTGAGTGCCTCCCTCCCTCCTGAGCGCCCTTCTTCCTTCCTGAGTGCCTCCCTCCCTCCTGAGCGCCCTCCTTCCTTCCTGAGTGCCTCCTCCCTCCTGAGCGCCCTCCTTCCTTCCTGAGTGCCTCCCTCCCTCCTGAGCGCCCTCCTTCCTTCCTGAGTGCCTCCCTCCCTCCTGAGCGCCCTCCTTCCTTCCTGAGTGCCCTCCCTCCCTCCTTAGCGCCCTTCTTCCTTCCTGAGTGCCTCCCTCCCTCCTGAGCGCCCTCCTTCCTTCCTGAGTGCCTCCCTCCCTCCTGAGCGCCCTTCTTCCTTCCTGAGTGCCTCCCTCCCTCTAGTCTATTACTCTAGATTACAAGACGGGATCTTTAAGGTCTCTGGATAGACCGGTAAGACAGTGGAAGGTCTCGAACCCCTGACCATAAGTTCCAGTTAGCCAGTTACTATAGACCTGTGCCAGGAGACGCTTCTCCTGGTGCCTGACCAATCAACAACAACTCACCACCACCACCATTCCACTTGCTTACCAAATCAGGTCGCCTCCTCCATTCCTGACCTTCTCTTCCTTACACTCCTCCTCTTCCTCCTCTTTACTCCCTTTATTTTAGCCTCCCTGATTTACTCTTCTCTTCCTCTCTCTCTCTTCTACTGATCACTCATTATTAATCTCATTTTTCACTTATTCTTCTCATCCATGTTATCCTCTTCATTTATATAGAAGAGAACATAAAATAAATAAACTTTAAGAACAAAATACAAAATCAATTCCCCGAATTCCTTTGAAAACGAAAAAAAAATCCAGATACAAAACAGTTTATTTTAGCCAAAAAAAAATAGAAACGATTTTTGTCCGGCATTAATTTATTGTTTTTCCTCCTTAATGCTGGTAAAAATGGGGCTCTTGATTGAAGGAACTGGGGCTAGCTGAGCTCTACCGATAGTCAAGGACGTTAATAGTATACTAGGCCTAGGATTAGTTTGTAGGCCTCAGGAAATGCACTGTTATGCCTCTATTATATTAACATTAATATCACAACACAATTGGAATTTATAACAAATTACCATTTTATTTTATAATAATAATAATAATAATAATAATAATAATACTTATACTACTACTAATAATAATAATAACAATATTAACAATAATAATAACTACTACTACTAAAAGTAATAATAATAATAATAATAATAATAATAATAATGATAAGAAGAAGAAGAAGAAGAAGAAGAAGAAGAAATCTTTGGATAACTTGCTACAACTAAGCGGAAAAAAGCGCATCAAGTACGAAGTCTCTTAAATGAGATGGAAGAGAGAGTGAAGATAACGAAGACCTGAGTTCACTACAGGAGTCAGGTGATGACTGTGTTTACTGAGACATTAATCACTCTCATGATTGGCGACCCGAATGAGTATTTTTGTTTTTTATCAGTGAGATTCGAAACGCTGTCGATATCTCCCCTCTCTATCCCCACTTGACTTCGAAGAAGCCACTGACATCATGGCCCGTGCACTCCACCCTAGGCCCTGACTCATGACTTTAATAGTCTATGGAGGAGCCTGGACAAAGGTGTCATCCCGAAATCATTAATAAACCACAGCTACAGTCTCACTCTACAAAGGTGACAGCAAAACAATTGCAGAAATCTGTAGACCGATAGCGCTGATGTCCCACATTATCAAGATTATTTTTAAGAGTTTTAATAAACAAAATTACCAATAACAAGGAATCTCAGCAATTGCACAACTCGGGTCAACTTGGGTTCAGAACGGGTCACACTCCTGCCTTTTGCAATTGCTGGACCATTTAACATAGTCTGGGCTGCACTGGAAGACAAGAAAAATGTCGAACGATTTTTGAAAATCGTTCGACATTGAGACCATCGCGCAAAGGTGGACAAAATATATGCAAAAAAAAAAGCATAACTGGAACAGTGGACAGATATTTAACTTCCTGATAAATATAACACAGTGTAATAGTAAACAAGAGCGAAGTCACTGGACTGCTTGCAGATGGCACCAACAGCTTGGTAGATCAGTCCAGTAACCAGGTCTGGTCTGGCACCAGGGCGAGGAGGGGCGGTGACCCCCGTGATCGCCTCTAGATTCCCTCAGCTGTGTACATTAACTTGCGACTTACATCCTCCTCCTCCTCCTTCTCCCTTCTCTGTTCTTCCCCTCATCCCATTCCCCTCTCATCATAAATACATCGTCCCCTACCCATCACCCATTAATTCTCCCATCCTCCTTTACTTTCCACCATTCCCTTTCTTAGTTATCACCCTTCTCTCTCTCACCCTTGTCATTTTTGTGTCGGCCCCTTTTCTTCTCCCTTATCTCCCCTTTCTCTTCCCTTCTCCCCTCCACCTCACTTCTACCCTCTATCCTTCACTTCTCTTCTACGAACTCCCCTTTCACTTCTTTTCTCCTCCCCTCACTTCAATCTCCCCTCCACTTCTCTTCTCCTCCACTTATCTTCTTCCCTCTCTTCCCGTGACAAAATTTACTTTTTTCCACTTCTCCTCAACAACAAAATTCTCCTCGTCTCCTCACAAAGATAAAAGCTTCACTGGCTGCCACCGTAAGACATTCTCTGGCAGCTCCCCTTCCTTCTTTTATTCTTCCTTCCCTCCCTCCCTTATTCCCTCCTTTTTCTCCCTCCCTCCCTTCGTCCTCTTCGTTCCTCCCTCCCCGTCACCCTCCCTCGTGTGATCTACGGATATGAATGACGTTATGTAAACATACAATTTATAGCTTGTTTTTTATCTTCATCTCTCTCTCTCTCTCTCTCTCTCTCTCTCTCTCTTTCACACCTATTCTTCCCCTCCTCCTCCTCCTCCTCCTCCTCCTCCTCCTCCTTCACTCCATAAATCCATCCCTTTTCCCACCTCTCTCCTTCCCTCCATACACCCATTCATCTTCTTCCCTGGGGTCGAGTCATACATTGACTTTACTGAGTATTAACTTCGAGAGCTCGATCATACCTACACTTAAAACTGTGTATGGTGTCTGCCTCCACAACGTCTTCATCCAGTTTGTTAAATTTCCCCTCAGACTGAAAAAGCACTTCCTAACATCTCTGCGACTCACCAGCATCTTAATCTGGAAGCTATGAGCCTTTCCTAACATCTCAAATGTGTAATCCTGGTGGGTACACAGGATCCATTCATAGCTTTAAGAAGAGGTATGATAAAGCTCATGGCGCAGGGAGAGTGGCCCAGTAGCGACCAGTGAAGAGGCGGGGCCAGGAGCTATGACTCGACCCCTGCAACTAGGCGAGTACACACACACACACACACACACTGGGATTTTGATGAGCTGGAGAGAGGAGACAGAGGAGAAGCAAGAGACTACGTAATAGGAACACTTCAGTCTGGAGGTCCCAGGGTGGTAATTGTAGTGATGTATAACCCTCCACAGGACAGCAGGAGGCCAAGGCAAGAGTATGATGAGAGTAATAGAGCGATGGTTGACACACTGGCTAAAGTGGCCAGAAGTGCTCATGCGAGCAGGGCGAAGCTGCTGATTGTGGGTGACCTCAACCACAAGGAAATTGACTGGGAGAACCTGGAGCCATATGGGAGCCCAGAAACATGGAGGTCTAAGATGATGGAGGTGGTACTGGAAAGCCTCATGTAACAACACGTAAAAGACACTACCAGAGAGAGAGAGAGGATATGATGAACCAGCAAGACTGGGCCTAATATTCACCTTGAGTAGTGCAGATATTGAGGACATCACATATGAAAGACCCCCCGGGGCCAGTGATCACGTGGTTCTGAGCTTCGAATACATAGTAGAGTTACAAGTGGAGAGGGAAGCAGGAAGGGCAGGACAAATGAAGCCAAACTACAAGAGAGGAGACTACACAGACGAAGAATTTCCTGCACGGGTTTCAGTGGGACAGAGAACTGGCAGGGAAGTCAGTAAATGAGATGATGGAATATGTGACAACAATATGCAAGGAAGCTGAGGAGAGGTTTGTGCCCAAGGGTAACAGAAATAACGAGAAAGCCAGGATGAGCTCGTGGTTCACCCAAAAGGTGGAGAGAGGCTAAAACCAAGTGTGCTAGAGAATGGAAGAAGTATAGAAGGCAAAGGACCCAGGAGAGTAAGGAGAGCAGTCGTAGAGCCAGAAATGAAAATGCACAGGAAAGAAGGGAGGCCCAACGACAATACGAAAATGACAAAGCAGCGAAAGCCAAATTTGACCTAAGATGTTTTACAGCCACATCAGGAGGAAATCAACAGTCAAGGACCAGGTAATCAGGCTGAGGAAGGAAGGAGGAGAGATCACAAGAAACGACCGTAAAGTATGTGAGGAGCTCAACATGAGATTCAAAGAAGTGTTCACAGAGGAGACAGAAGGGACTCCAGAAAGACGGAGAGGTGGGGTACATCATCAAGTGTTGGACACAATACAACCGAGGAAGAAGTGAAGAGGCTGCTAAGCGAGCTAGATACCTCAAAGGCGATGGGGCCAGATAACATCTCTCCATGGGTCCTGAGAAAGGGAGCAGAGGCGCTATGTGTACCACAAACAACAATCTTCAACACATCTATTGAAACAGGGCGACTACCTGAGGTATGGAAGACAGCAAATGTAGTCCTAATATAGGCCTACTCCTTCCAGTACCTACCCTTCATAACCCAGTTCACAAAATTCCTCTTTCCAGTACCTGATTACGAGCACCGGATACAGAGTACCTGAGTACCAACACTCCATACAGCATACCTGAGTACTAACACTCCATACAGCATACCTGAGTACTAACACTCCATACAGCATACCTGAGTACTAACACTCTATACACGGTTCTGTGTACTGTCTTGTACTACCCAATACACAAACGGAGTGTCGAGCCTATGAGTCACCCCATACTGGCTTAGCTCTTCACATAATAGCAGACCACTCAGATCACAACCGAAGGAACGCGAGTTCGATCTCCGGGTTAAGCCAAATAACTCAGGAGCAGCGAGACTAACCCAGCTTAACTCCCATGGGTTATCCTGGGATAATAACCCTACAGGGTTAATAATCCTTTTGGACTAATAATCCTAGGTTAATGACTTTCCTACGTTAATAATCTTGGGTTAATAACTCTCCTGGGATAATAATAATCCTGGGTTAATAATAATCCTGGAATAATAATTCTTCTGGATTAATAACTCTCCTGGGTTAATAATCCTTCCGGATTAATAATCCTCCTTCGTTAATAATCCTCCTGGATTTATAATCCTTAGTTAATAATCCCTTAGATTAATAATTCTGGGTAAATAATCCTCGGTTAATAATCCTCCTGGATTAATAATCCTGGGTAAATAATCCTTAGTTAATAATCCTGGGTTAATAATCATTCTAGATTAATAATCCTTGGTTAATCCTGGGTAATCCTTGGTTAATAATTCTGGGTTTATAATCCTACTCGGTTAATAATCTTGGGTTAATAGTCCTCCTGGATTAATAATCCTTCTGGGTTAATAATCCTACTCGGTTAATAATAATCTTGAGTAAATAATCCTCTTGGATTAATAATTCTCATGGGTTAATAATTTTAAGTCTTCTTGCTCACTAGTAAGCCAGGGGCTTGACCTGGCTTTACTTTCCACAAGCCAGGGTTCACACTTCACTACCGCTTATACAAGGGTCAATGTGAATATTTTTTGTTTTAATAACCAGTACACAGTTTCAGGTACTTGGTACGACGAAGGGAGGGAGGAGGGTGAGGAGGAAGCATGGAGTGGCACTCCTGAGGGGAACACTGGCACCCTCCACCTTACACTGGCACAGGTCGACTGAGCCAAGACTGCCACTACCACCCCACCACTACCACCAGTACCACCCCACCACTACCACCATCACCACTACCACCCCTCCGCTACCACCCCACCACTATCAGAACCCACCCCACCACTATCAGTACCCACCCCACAACCACCCCAATACAACCATCACTACCACCAATATCACCCACCATCAAAACCACCACCACCACTATAACCACCACCTACCACTACTACCACCACCCACCAGCAGTACCCCACCCACCATTACCACCACCACCCACCGCTACCACAACCCACTACCTCCACCACCCCTGCCGCCACCATCCACACAACCACCCACGACTACCACCACCAACACCACTACCACCCCCTCACCAATATCACCCACAACCACCCACCACAACACTCTCCCACCCTCACACACTTAAACCATGTTGACCACCAACCTTCCTTCCATCATGGCAGAGGCAACCCGAGAAAGTCGTCAAGTGACAACCACAACCCAACCAGACAAATTACGTATGGTTAAGCACAGTAACCGGTTCTCTAACACACACACACACACAAAGTGGTGGGGGCAGACTGCATGCACAGTTTGAAGAGTAGGTACGACAGGACCCACTAGGATAGGAGTAAATCTAGCGAGTGGCAAGGGGGCCAGGAGCTAGGATTTGACCCCTACGACTTCATATAGGTGAGTACATATGAGTACACACGTGCAAGCTGACACATACGATTTCATTCCTTTACTGAAACCTCTTATTGAAACCTTTTATTGAACCTTTATTGAAACCTTTTATTCAAACCTTTACTGAAACCTTTATTGAAACCTTTTATTCAAACCTTTACTGAAACCTTTATTGAAACCTTTTATTGAACCCTTTACTGAAACCTTTATTGAAACCTTTTATTGAACTCTTTACTGAAACCTTTATTGAAACCTTTTATTGGGTATTTGTGACTTATTAAGTCACGAACTTGACATAACTCTCGGGCGAAACATCGTCACATAAAAAGAGTGTCTCAGGTACATGTGCTTTGTGTAAGTGTCGTTGATCAAGCAATGTCTAATGTACTCTTGAAAACTCTTGAAAACGATGTTAAACTCTTTATTCCTCTTAATGTAAGAGTAACAGTACAGTGTCTCCCCTGGACCAGGCTTGTCTGGTACTAGCCTGGTCAACCAGGCTTGTCTGGTACTAGCCTGGTCAACCAGGCTTGTCTGGTGCTAGCCTGGTCAACCAGGCTTGTCTGGTACTAGCCTGTTCAACCAGGCTTGTCTGGTGCTAGCCTGGTCAACCAGGCTTGTCTGGTGCTTGCCTGGTCAACCAGGCTTGTCTGGTGCTTGCCTGGTCAACCAGGCTTGTCTGGTGTTAGCCTGGTCAACCAGGCTTGTCTGGTGCTAGCCTGGTCAACCAGGCTTGTCTGGTGTTAGCCTGGTCAACCAGGCTTGTCTGGTGCTTGCCTGGTCAATCAGGCTTGTCTGATGCTAGCCTGGTCAACCAGGCTTGTCTGGTGCTTGCCTGGTCAACCAGACTGTTGGTGCTGACGGCCCGTCAGCGTAGTCGCTGACAGACACAACCATCATTCCTCCTTAATGATTAATGGACAGCTCTTGATCCAAGGAACTGAAGCCAACCCCCTCTCCTTCGGATCGACCCTGGTTACCACTGAATGACCCCTACAGGTTTAGCGCCTCCGCTGGATATCAACAAACCCGCTTGACTTGCGGACGACTTTTTTTTAAAATGGTGCGAGGTACCCACGCGATACCCACAACATACCCACACGATACCCACAACATACCCACACGGTACCCACTCCAGCACACTCTTCTATACAACCTTCATACAACAAACTCTTATAAAGGTTTCCAATGCAGTGCGATTTTTTGTAAAAGCGACTGAAAAAGTAATCCCGAAATTGAAAGGCCTTCACAATACTTGCTATTCAATGCTGGATGAATTTCCTCAATCTCATTTACAAAAAAAATATCACATATAGAGGACCTTTATAAGAGAGAGTTTGTTGTAGGGAGTTACACAGCATTCATAGGGGAAGCGCTAGACCCGTAGTGTTATACAGCGCCGGGGTGATGAGAGGCAATCGGATTCGAGCCTTGGAAAGGGAGGTTCACTTAAGTCTTTAGATTCAAGAGTCCTTGAGTAGCAGCATCAAGGAACCATCTTTGGAAGAGAGGATTAGGGTGAGTGTTGAAGAGAAGCTCCTGGACCCCCCACAGCACGTACTAGAACTGACTGCTGGTCCCGGACCTTACAGCACGTACTAGACCTCACAACAGGTCCTGGACCTCACAGCACGTACTAGATCTCACAGCAAGTCCTGGACCTCACAGCAGGTCCCGGACCTCACAGCAAGTCCTGGACCTCACAGCAGGTCCTGGACCTCACAGCAGGTCCTGGACCACACAGCAGGTCCTGGACCTCACAGCAGGTCCTGGACCTCACAGCAGGTCCTGGACCTCACAGCAGGTCCTGGACCTCACAACAGGTCCTGGACCTCACAGCAGGTCCTGGACCTCACAACAGGTCCTGGACCTCACAGCAGGTCCTGGACCTCACAGCAGGTCCTGGACCTCACAGCAGGTCCTGGACCTCACAGCAGGTCCTGGACCTCACAACAGGTTCTGGACCTCACAGCATCCCAGACTTTACAGCAGGTTAAGGACCTCACAGCAGGTCCTGGACCTCACAACAGGTCCTGGACCTCACAGCATCCCAGACTTTACAGCAGGTTAAGGACCTCACAGCAGGTCCTGGACCTCACAGCAGGTCCTGGACCTCACAACAGGTCCTGGACCTCACAGCATCCCAGACTTTACAGCAGGTTAAGGACCTCACAGCATGTCCTGGACCTCACAGCAGGTCCTGGCCCTCGTGAAAGGTACGACCGATCAAGACCTTTTCCCCCAAGAAGCCGCCTACGGCGCTGCCAAGAAAGTTTATCTGCGAAGGAAGTCAGAAACCGCCAAGGAAGTCAAGTTTCAGTGGCAGACTTAAGCTGCCATGGAAGCTAAAGTGTCTATGGTACTCTGAAGTTGCCATAGAAGACAAGTGTCCAAGGAAATCAGGTGCTGCCATAGAAGACAAGTGTCCAAGGAAATCAGGAGCTGCCTAACAAGTTTACAAGGCCAGACGTTGATAAGGTCAGATTTTGATAAGGAGTTCAGGGGTTGATAAGGAGGTCAGAGTCTGGCAAGGAGGTCAGAAGCTGCCAAGGAAGTAAGATCTTTTTTTTCAGCAACAAAAGATCGTGACATACTAGCAATTTCTTAACTGTATATAAAAAACTGGGGCGAAAAAGTCCGAACACATGTATACTTAGATTTCCAAAAGAAAAAAAAAAGCATCCGGCAAGATACCTTAAACAAAAATTACTGAAAGAAATAACAGACAGGTTTTTATAATAGGCAAGAAACAGAGTTAATGAATGAGGTGTCTGATTGGCCAGAGGTAAATTGTGGAGTTCCTCAGGGACTGGTTCTTTGTCCAATCATTTTTTTCTTTCCCAGCAGGCACAGAATGATCTTGAGATGGGGGGGATGGGGTGACATCTAAAACACCAAAAGTCGTGGATGACATAAAATCTGGGAGAAACTCAGCATCCGAAGCAAAATATGTGAGCATTAAGAGATATTTACTTAAGCTCTATAGCTACGATCACAGAGACGAGATGAGTTTCAGTGTTAACAAGTGCAGAGGAATGAATTCTAAATACACCAATCACCACCATGAGTACACAATATTAGGCAACAAATTAACTGAAACGAGAGAAGAGTACTCTTGAATCATCCTAAGCCACGACCTCGGGAGTACCAAGCAGCCTCTAGCTTTCCTAGCAACAAATTTCGAGTAACAAATACTAGAAAGACTAATGACTCTCAATAATATACCTGTTAGACTCCATCTTGAATATACCTGTTAGACTCCATCTTGAATATGAGGTCCAGTTTTTGCACTCTAAATTTGTGAGAAATATTTCTAAGCTGGTACGTACATTTACATTTAAACATATAAATTATCCGTGTAAATTAATTTCATGTATAATAATCAATCTGGTTCTTTATGTCATTATAAATGTATACACCATTATAATGGTGTTAGAGGCATAAGAGGACGATAATGAACTAAAAAGAACATAAAATATTCAGTCATTCATGGGTCTGAACAATCATACACGAGTCTGAACAGTCATACACGAGTCTGAACAGTCATACACGAGTCTGAACAATCATACACGAGTCTGAACAATCATACACGAGTCTGAACAGTCATACACGAGTCTGAACAGTCATACACGAGTCTGAACAGTCATACACGAGTCTGAACAATCATACACGAGTCTGAACAATCATACACGAGTCTGAACAATCATACACGAGTCTGAACAATCATACACGAGTCTGAACAATCATACACGAGTCTGAACAATCATACGAGTCTAAACAATCATACACGAGTCTAAACAATCATACACGAGTCTAAACAATCATACACGAGTCTAAACAATCATACACGAGTCTAACAGCGACAGAGAAATGCTGAATGAGTTTCTATCGTAATAAAGACTATAGAAACCACGGTACGGGTGGGGTTCTAAACCCACCCGTACCGTGGTTTCTTTGTAATCGTATTATTATGTGAGTTAAATACGATAGCTTACGATCCCCACCACACGTGAGGGTCTGTAATGTCATTAGTCTAATTCACAATCTTTCTTCTTAAGAACCCTCCTAGGTCAGTATCATTTCTGAATAGAAAATTAAGAATGGTGTCGTAAAAAGGTTCAGCTGCACCAGCTGGCCACCAGGGGGCCAGAGACAACGCAACACGGACCGCCTGACGTCACACATTTACGAAAAACTGGCGTTCGTAGAGCTCTATAAGACAGCCGACTATATTTAAAGTTCCTTAATAAGACAGTAACAGAAATGCTGTCTTCTATATAGACATAATATGTATTCTGTCGCAGAATATATCTATTTTCAGGCCAAAAAAAAAAAACCGCCTAGGAAAAATCTAAATTCATGTTACGTGGTTTAGTAATTTAATAATTGGACACACACACACGCACACGCGCGCGATCGCATACGTTCGCTGTCGGCGAAATAGGTTTGTCATTTACCGTACGGTGGCGCGATTCAATGTTAAATTTACAGACCATGTAAGGGAATCTACCCGGAGGGGGTTCCGGGGGTCAACGCGGGGACGTTGACCCCCGGAACCTCCCGCGCATGCGTTACTTCAACACTTCAACTGGCGCTGTTTGCATTGGCTGTTTAAATTAACTCCCTTATATACCAAGAGGCAGTTTAGGTTGTGTTAATACTGCAAGACTGATAACTAGTCAATAAGGGTGTTAATTGCTTGGTACAAGCAACATGGTAGACTTTTCGTAGAATCGACTACAAGACTCGAAAAAATATTTAGTGTAGACCAGCGTCAATATTCTACGAGTCCAGGCGAAACGTTGTCGTATTATTATAATTAAAAAGAAACGCTGAACCCACTAGGGTGAAACGTTGTCGTAAGATTACTCTAAATGAAAGATTTTGGGTGATTTCTTCCAGAACCGGTACTGTGGCTTCTTGTTCTGCGTGTATGAGATCAGTGTTTCAGAAGTTCTCAGACGCCCACGCCCGAATACGACGTCTCTCGGATCTATGATAGTTCGTAACTCGTGGCCACCGCCGCTGTTAACTGCCTCCCTAAGTTGGTCACTTTGTTATCTGGTCTTTACTGCGAGGTCGCTCTTCCAACTTTATTGCTGCTGCTGCTGCCTCCCTTGTTGATGTTTCTCCCTTCTTCTCCGTGTCTTCTTTACCACTCTGCTTTATTGCTGCCTTGTAGATGGTTCTCCCTTCTCCGTGTCTTCTTTACCACTCTTCTTTATTGCTGCCTTCGTAGATAGTGATTCTCTCTTCACTCTTCCTAGCTTTATCAGCTGTTCCTGCTCTTTGCTTCCTCATCCGTGACCTTTTTTTTCGATTATTCCACCTCTCCTAGTTTATCATTCCATCTAATCTCATAGTTTATCATTCCATCTCCTCTCCTAGTTTATCATTCCATCTCCTCTCCTAGTTTATCATTCTAGCTAGGAATGACACCTTTGCTGGCGACACGAAACTAGAAACTAACAATATACTGTGCGTGAAGCGCTAAACTCGTTAGGGCAGGGGAGGGGAGGTTATACAGCTAGGGTTTAGCGCTTCCCCCTGAATGCAATAATTTGATTGCTCCTGTTATTTTGTTATCAGTTTTACTTTCACTCTGTTATCAGCTATACTTTCACTCTGTTATCAACTATACTTTCACTCTGTTATCAGCTATACTTTCACTCTGTTATCAGCTATACTTTCACTCTGTTATCAGCTATACTTTCACTCTGTTATCAGCTATACTTTCACTCTGTTATCAGCTATACTTTCACTCTGTTATCAGCTATACTTTCACTCTGTTATCAGCTATACTTTCACTCTGTTATCAGCTATACTTTCACTCTGTTATCAGCTATACTTTCACTCTGTTATCAGCTATACTTTCACTCTGTTATCAGCTATACTTTCACTCTGTTATCAGCTATACTTTCACTCTGTTATCAGCTATACTTTCACTCTGTTATCAGCTATACTTTCACTCTGTTATCAGCTATACTTTCACTCTGCTATCAGCTATACTTTCACTCTGCTATCAGCTATACTTTCACTCTGTTATCAGCTATACTTTCACTCTGTTATCAGCTATACTTTCACTGTTATCAGCTATACTTTCACTCTGTTATCAGCTATACTTTCACTCTGTTATCAGCTATACTTTCACTCTGTTATCGGTCTTACTTTCATTATTATCCCAATCAGTCTTACTTTCACTCTGTTATCTCGATATCAGCTATACTTTCACTGTTATCCCATTATCAGTCTTACTTTCACTGTTATCCCATTATCAGTCTTACTTTCACTGTTATCCCATTATCAGTCTTACTTTCACTGTTATCCCATTATCAGTCTTACTTTCACTGTTATCCCATTATCAGTCTTACTTTCACTGTTATCCCATTATCAGCTATACCTTCCCACTTTTTATCCTGTTATCGGCACATTCTTCGTCTAATTATCTGGACGTTCAATTATCGAGAAGACGCTCCTATAATTGCATATAATTTCACTATCTTTATCGGTGATCATAGTCTTATCTGGTGTGATTATACACCCGATAACACTCGTAATAACCTCGCGTGTGTATACGATATACCTAGCTTCTCTCTCTCTATCTCTATTTTTTTACACAGGGTTTCAGAAGGTTAGATTAAAGTTCCTAACTTTATTTACAAGCTAAGAGCTGTTACCTACATCAGCTCTCATTGTAGACTCTACAAATCAAAATCCTTTCTTCAGCGTTATACACTGCTACTTAGCGATATATGGGCCAGCGGGCCGCCAGCAGTAACAGCCTGGTTGACCAGACAAGCCTGGTCCAGGACCGGCCTGCAAGAGTAGGACAACTCTCGAAACCCATCAGTGATATTTCAAAAAGATGGGCTTACACTACTTGTGAAGCCTACGACGCGAGGTTCTTGAAGCCAAGCCTCTCAACGTGGGTTCACAACTAACCCACAGTTAGTTGTCTAAGCTTTGGTCTCCTAAGTGTGGGTTAGTTGTGAATTGTTCCAGCCAGGGTATTGTGGGTTAGTTGAAATGTTCCAGCCAGGGTATTGTGGGTTAGTTGAAATGTTCCAGCCAGGGTATTGTGGGTTAGTTGAAATGTTCCAGCCAGGGTGTTGTGATTAGTTTTGAATTATGGCAGCCAAGGTATTGTGGGTATTTAAGAATTATTCTAGCTACTGTTTTAGGTTAGTCATGAACAGTTCCAGCCGCAGTATAGTGACTGAGAGCGCAGTATAGTGACTGAGATAGCCTCAATTATAATCTCAAAGAAGAATAAATCACAACACTGTTTCTGGAAAAAATCACAAATATCTCACACTTAGGGTCCGCTTTGGACCATTGTCAAGTCACAACTGAGAGACAAAATGACAAGATCAGAAAACCGATTTGAGGGATTAAACAGCAGTTATGCTGGAACGAAACCTCTGAAACTGGCGTCTCGAAGCTCAAACTGTGATAACCTTTCACAGGGAACCATCCAGTGTGATGGAATATGACAGGAACCCATCCAGTGTGATGGAATATGACAGCACTAGACTTATATTCACTGGAGCGCAGGCGAGAGAGATATATCATAATCTACACCTGGAAGATTCTGGAGGGACTGGTCCCTAATTTGCACACAGAAATCACTCCATACGAAAGCAAAAGACTTGGCAGACGGTACAACATACCCCCAGTGAAAAGTAGGGGCGCCACTGGTACACTAAGAGAAAACACAATAAGTGTCCGGGGCCCAAGACTGTTCAACAGCCTCCCACCAGCCATAAGGGGCATTACCAGTAGACCTCTGGTTGCCTTCAAGAGGGAGCTGGACAGATACCTAAAGTCAGTGCCAGATCAGCCGCGCTGTGGTTCGTACGTTGGACTACGTGCAGCCAGCAGTAACAGCCTCGTTGATCAGGCCCTGATCCACCGGGAGGCCTGGTCATAGACCGGGCCGCGGGGACGTCGATCCCCGGAATGCCCTCCAGGTAGACTCCAGGTAGGGAACCATCCTGTGTATAGGTAGGTGTATTTCGTAAACACTGGCCTTGCGCTACCCTTGTAAACTGTCGTACGTATCCCTTATTTCCTCCCTTCTCCCTCTTTACCCCTCATCTATTCTCCTCCCTTTTCCCCCTCCTCTATTCTCCCTTCTCCCTATCCCCCCATCCTCTATTCTCCCTTCTCCGAAGCTCTCTTGTTTTGCTTCACCCTCTCATCCAAATACCTTTTACACTGTCTTCGTTGCCCTCCCTCCGTCCTCGTTTCCCTCTCTCTCCCTTACACCCCTATTCTCCCTCACCCCCTGTTCTCCCTGAGACAGTCTGGATGTTTGCAAACGGCAAGAGATGACGGAATTAACATTGTAACTGACTGTATATATTGTGTGTTAGTGTTGTCTCTGGTATTGTGTATTGTGTGTTGCCAGGGTGTTGCCTCCCCCCTCTCTCACTCACTCACTTTCTCTCTCTCTCTCTCTCTCTATTGCTTTTCTCTTCTTCCGTTTCCCAAAGTTCTCTTCTACTTACTCTTCCAATTTCTTAATTGTTCATTTCTTTACTTCATCTTCCCCTTCTTTACATCCTCTTTCACTTCTTTATCTCCTCTTCCACTTCTTTACCTCCTCTTCCTTTGTTTTCCACTTCCTTAATTCCTCTTCTAGTATATTTCTTTTTTACCACATTTCCTTTGTCTGACTTAACATTAATTACACTCCCAGACCCCTCCCATCACCCACCCCATCACTAACCCACCCCTCCCCATTACTACCCCCACCCACCATCCCTGCCCCTCCTAAGGACAACCCACCCACCCCAAGCACACTCGTATCATACTCACCCCACCCACCCCAACCACACTCGTATCATACTCACCCCACCCACCACAACCACACCCATATCATACTCACCCCACCACCCAAACCACACTCGTATCATACTCACCCCACCCACCCCAACCACACTCGTATCATACTCACCCCACCCACCCCAACCACACCCATATCATACTCACCCCAACCACACTCGTATCATACTCACCCCACCCACCCCAACCACACCCGTATCATACTCACCCCACCCACCCCAACCACACCCGTATCATACTCACCCCACCACCCCAACCACACCCATATCATACTCACCCCACCCACCCAAACCACACCCATATCATACTCACAACACCCACCCACCCCATCACTTGCCCACCCAGCCCTGGCACGGTATGCCAACAAGTGCCAAGTCTGGCTTTCACTGTCTTGGCACCCAGTTGGCACTCAGCTCTGTTCCCCACGGTCACTACACTGCATTATGGCACTCATATGACACTCGCCACTCGGCATTGTTCTTTAAGGTCACTACCCAGCGTTATAGCACTCATATGGCACTCAGTAGGCACTCACTGAGTGAGGTCTGCTTCCCATGATCACCACAGTGTATTATGAGACTATGGCACCCAGCTGGCACTAGCCTGAATAACGGGAAGGTACCATGGTTATCATGGGGAGGTGCCATAGTTATAATGGGTAGATGGCATAATTAAAATGGGTAGGTGCCATGGTTATGGGAAGGTGTCATGGTTATCATGGGAAGGTGCCATGGTTATCATGGTGAGTGCCATGGTTATCATGGAGAGTGACATAATTATCATTTGGAGGTGCCACAGTTATCATGAGAGGTGCCAAGGTTAACATTTGGAAGTGCCACAGTTATCATGGAGAGGTGCCACGGTTATCATGGGGAGGTGCCACAGTTTTTAGACGAATTTTCGGCCACAATCGGGCTTTATCAAGTCTTATCTAGAGCGAAACGTGCTCGAGAAGTCGCTCTGCTTCCAGCAACCAAGAAGCCTGGTCTGGGACCGGGTCGCGGGGACGCTGACCCCCCCGGGAAACGACTACACGTGACCTACTGGTGCTGGAAAAGGAAGAACTGAACCTACCCTTCACCTCCTACCCTCCAGCCTTCTACCATCCCTCTCCTACCCTCCAGCTCCCAACCCTCCCTCTTCTACCCTCCAGCCTCCTACCCTTACCCCTCACACTTCTCCAATCCCCACTCTCAACCTCCTCCTCCTTCCTACCCCTTCCCTCCGACCACCCATCCCACCCACAGCACCCACCCACACCCCCGTCCTCTGGAATCAGAAGCCTTACAGTGTTACCAGACACACGAGAGTAAAACCTCTTCCTAATACCAACCTCTTACGTAGCAGCTGTCCACTTTTCTGGCATCACACCTATCATAATAATAATAATAATAATAATAATTGTTATTATTATTATTTCTACTAGTATATTATGAAACTTACAGAGACCATAGCTGACATCAATGACATACCACTATATAGAAAGCCCCTTGTTATGCACATCATTCCGGGTATATTAGGTCAGTTTTGTCCCCAGGATGCGACCCACACCAGTCGACGAACACCCAGGTACCTATTTTACTGATGGGTGAACAAGCGGCACTTAAGGTGGCACTCTCTTCACTCTAGCCGCCACCAATAACAATGTGGCACCGAGTGATGGCAGTATTCTGTGTTTCACAATTTATCGTTCAACTTCCTCCTCGTTTCTTAATTTACCGTCCCAGCTTCGCATCAGATTTTATCGTTCAGTATTTATTACCACAATTTGTCACTTGTTTTGTTACCATTCACTATATATCGTCACAATATGTAAATTTCTCACTATTCACCAGGGTTGATACAAGCCCAGGGTTAATACAAGCCCTGTGTTAATACAAGCCCTGGGTTAATACAAGCCCTGGGTTAATACAAGCCCAGGGTTAATAAAATACCAGGGTTAATACAAGCCCTGGGTTAATACAAGCCCTGGGTTAATACAAGCCCTGGGTTAATACAAGCCCTGGGTTAATACAAGCTCTGGGTTAATACAAGCTCTGGGTTAATACAAGCCCTGGGTTAATACAAGCCCTGGGTTAATACAAGCCCTGGGTTAATACAAGCCCTGGATTAATACAAGCCCTGGGTTAATACAAGCCCTGGGTTAATACAAGCCCTGGATTAATACAAGCCCTGGGTTAATACAAGCCCTGGGTTAATACAAGCCCTGGGTTAATACAAGTCCAGGATTAATACAAGCCCTGGGTTAATACAAGCCCTGGGTTAATACAAGCCCTGGGTTAATACAAGCCCAGAGTTAATACAAGCCCTGGGTTAATACAAGCCCAGGGATAATACAAGCCCTAGGATAATACAAGCCCAGGGTTAATACAAGTTCAGGGTTAATACAAGCCCTGGGTTAATATAATCCCGGGGTTAATACAATCCCAGGGTTAATACAATCCCAGGGTTAATACAAGTCATGGGATAATACAAGCCCTGGGTTAATACAAGCCCTGGGTTAATACACGCTCTGGGTTAATACAAGCCCAGGGTTAATACAAGCCCAGGGTTAATACAAGCCCTCGGTTAATACAAGTCCAGGGTTAATACAAACCCTGGGTTAATACAAGCCCAGGGTTAATACAAGCCCAGGGTTAATACAAGCCCAGGGTTAATACAAGTCCAGGGTTAATACAAGCCCTGGGTTAATACAAGCCCTGGGTTAATACAAGCCCAGGGTTAATACAAACCCAGGGTTAATACAAGCCCAGGGTTAATACAAGTCCAGGGTTAATACAAACCCTGGGTTAATACAAGCCCAGGGTTAATACAAGCCCAGGGTTAATACAAGCCCTGGGTTAATACAAACACTGGGTTAACACAAGCCCAGGGTTAATACAAACCCTGTGTTAATACAAGTCCAGGGTTAATAAAAACCCTGGGTTAACACAAGTCTTGGGTTAATACAAGCCCTGGGTTAATACAAGTCCAGGGTTAATACAAGTCCAGGGTTAATACAAACCCTGGGTCAACACAAGTCTTGGGTTAAACCCCTG